>CM057230.1:26790914-27043414 GCA_029891385.1 Erythroxylum novogranatense | reverse complement strand
CTGTAAACTCAGGGTTGGGGACTGCAGCTGTGATTGTGATGGATAAATCTACTGATGTTGTGGATGCAATTGCTAGGCTTTCTTATTTCTACAAGCATGAGAGCTGTGGTCAGTGCACTCCGTGCAGGGAGGGGACTGGATGGCTTTGGATGATCATGGAAAGATTGAAGGTTGGCAATGCAAAATTGGAAGAGATAGATATGCTTCAAGAGGTGACCAAGCAGATTGAAGGACACACCATCTGTGCATTGGGTGATGCTGCGGCTTGGCCCGTGCAGGGTCTTATACGACACTTTAGACCAGAGCTTGAACGAAGGATAAAGGAGCGGGCTGAGAAAGAGCTGCTGGAAGCTGCTGCTTAAAATTCATACGCAGGTTACATCTTTTGGCTCTGTATATCTCAAAGTAGGCTATAAATCTGTCTGACGTCATACTCGTGTTAGTAGTCGATTGGTATGGCTGGATAAATGTAATGGGTTTTAATTGTTTCTATTAGATGCCTTTAAGACTGTGGATCGATTTCTGATAATTATGACTCGCTAAGGGATGTCTACTTGGTTGATCCCTTGCAAACTGAAAGGGTTAGGTTTTGGTTGGTCAAAACCCTAATGAATCTAGGTTGATTCAGATAGCAATATTGACAACTAAAACATTTTTTGGATGTGAACTGCGCTTGATCTCTTGTTTTCTAGGTCTCGGTTGATTCAATCTCATAAGTTCATTAAATTGTTACACTTTCTTAATGAGCAATAATGAATTTTCCACGTACAATGCAGGGAAGTTACTGCTATGTCGAATATTCGTGGAATAAATGAAGGAGCTACCGTTTAACTTGGGTGGTTAATCGACTGAGGCATTTCCTGTTCCCAGTAGCCATTTGTTTCTTTTAACGCTGTACCAAACTGCAATTTTCGATGTCCCCAGATAAAATTAAAGTTCGTCTGGAAAAGAATATTTTCTTGTTAGTTCATGTTTCCAGATTTATGTGGATATTTTCGGAGTATATTGTCAACAAGAGCTGACTATGTGGAAATAACAGATTTCTGGGTTTCTCGTGAAAATTGAGGTTGTTTTTAATTTTTTAGTTGATTATTATGTGCGGGGGCTTCTTCCTCGAAGGGTTCTTTTCTGCAGATGGAAAATCATAAACATACACAAATCCTTTGCCTTACCCCCGATTTAGGATTTTTTTTTTAGGAGCTTGTTAGTAAGATTACTGTTGTTAATTCGTTATGGACTTCGAATATATCTTGTGTTGTCGTTTCCACTTATGAGCTAATAGAAATTATAATAAATTTTCGGAAAGGTGTTAAACTACATTTGGTCGATTGTTCAATTCAGGCTATGTTTGATCAGATGAAAACTGTAAAATATTATTCAAAGTAATATTTGTTAATTAAATTAATAAATATTTTTGTATTAGTTTTAGCCCATGTTTAGAAAATTGAACTGGTTTGATCAGTCAGTCAGTTCAATTGTAAAAACTTGAATTGATGAATTTTTAGTTTAATTTTTATTTTTTCGATTTAGTTTAATAATTATTATTGTTAAAATGATCAATTTGTTAAATAATTTTGTGTAAACTGTAAATAAATTAGTTTTTATTTAACAATATCTTTTAATTAAACTTATTTTTTTTATAACTAAGGAAAATCTATTTTTAATCATATTTCAAATTTTAATTAATGAACTTTAGGTTTATAGTTTTTCTCTCTCCGTGTGGGAGCCTCTCTCTCGTGGTCTGAGAGTTTGTTTTTCACATTGTGTTTTCCTGTTTTCCTTTTCTTTTCCTGATTTTGGTGCGAGTTATGGGTCATGGTCTGTCTAGGGCAATCTTCTAAGTCTTAGGTTTTCTCACTTGTGTTGCTTTGCGTCTTAGGTTTTGCTGTTGATTTCTTTGGGGGTTTTGCGGTCAGATCTTTCCTTGTGACGAGTTTCAGAGTGGTTTCCCTCCAGAATCCCTTGTTCAAGTAGGATTGTGGTTTGTTTTTGGGGGTTGTGTGATGGCGGGGTTTGAGTTAGAAATTGATTTGGAATTGGAACGGGATTTGACTGCCGCCTCGACCCGATATGTGGTTTTGGGTAAACTCATCTATGATAGGGTTGTGAACCGGATGGGAGTTTTTGGAGTGTTGCGGAGCATGTGGACTGTAAAGGACCTTACTGATGTTCGTGAATTGAGCCCTAATTTGTATATTCTGTCTTTCTCTAGTGACGAGCTGGTGGCGAAAGCGCTTGAGGCAGGACCGTGGACGGTGATGGGGTGTTGCTTTGTCTTGATGGGATGGCACATGGATGTAGCTATTCAGGAGGTAAATTTTTCCCGTTGTAGTTTCTGGGTTCAAATTCATAACCTCCCCTTGGCAATGCTTACTCGCCCTAATGCTTAGTGAATTGGGGACAGACTTGGTAAAGTGGTTACATTGGATGATGATACTTGGGAGAAGGGATTGGGTAGGAGTTTTTTATGGATGAAACTTGAGATTGACATCGCTATTTCGTTGGTGCCTGGTTTTTGGGTGCCTAGAGGTCCTCAGAATCAGATTTGGGCAGAGGTGAAGTATGAAAAGATATCGAATTTTTGTTATAATTGTGACATTTTGGGGCACCAAGGTAGGAATTGTCGACGAGAAAGGATTGATCGGTCTGATGAGGAAGTGCGGAGATCTTTTGGGCCGTGGTTGAAAGCTAGACCAGTGCAGCTTAAAGATAGTATAAGTGCCACATTGATTCTGGATGGACCTACACACAGGCCTCTGTGAGTTTATTCTTAGGAAGGAGTGGTGATGGCTAGGAAATAATCTGAGACATGGGTGTTTGGGAGGGACATCTGTTGAGGACATGGGAGGTGTTGAACGACAATGTGGGAGAGTTGTTGTGGGTGCAAATCTTACTATGAAGGCTGTTTTGGTGGGTGACTCTATTGAGGAAGGTGAGGGTGATGAAAATAGAGTGGAAAATATTATGATAAAGGAAGGAAGGATTGAGGGTCCAGTAAAGAGAGGTGCTGGTAGGGGGTAGGGGCAAAGGGAAGAAGGGTGGTGTTTCTGAGGGGGAATCTCATTGTCTTGAAGGGCAAGCACTTGCTGGAGGTTTGGGTGACTGTCCTACAACAGTCCCCGGAGGAAAATGAGGTGCCTTTCTTGGAATTGTCAAGGGGTGGGATCACCCTTGACAATCCATCACTTACTGGAAATGCAAATGAAGTTTGATCCTACTTTTATTTTCTTGATTGAAACTAAAAATAAAGAAGAAAAACTAGAACTTCTTAGAATACGATGTCATATGGCTGCAGCTGTCTATGTTCCTCTTGTTGGGATTGGTGGTGGCTTAGCTATGTGGTGGAAGGATTGTGTCTTTGTGACTGTGGTGGAAAAGGGGAAAAATCTTATTATCATGGATGTGTGCAATAATGAAGATGGTATTGTCTGGAAGATTTTTTGGGTTTATGGTGACCCTGATTTGAAGGTAAGGACATTGAACTGTGAGAGAATTGTGCGGAAAGCTAAGGGAATTATGTGTCCATGGATTTGTATGGGTGATTTTAATGATTTTCTTTATCATTATGAAAAAGAAGGGGGAAAGAGAAGGGCTGCTGGAAAGTTGACAGGTTTTAGGGATATGATTGCGTAAGCAGGACTTATTGATTTACCTTTGAAAGGGTTGTGGTATACTTGGATTAATAAGAGGGAAAAAGGTGAGATTAGGGAGAAAATTGATAGAACTTTAGCCAATCAACAGTGGATTGAACAATATCCTAGCTATCAGGTTACAAACTTACCAATTGTTGGTTCTGATCATGCTCTTGTTTTTCTTGAAACTGCACCGAAAGAGCAGAAGGGTATTCGACATTTTAAGTTTGAAGTTTTTTGGAGTGAGCATCCAGATTGTGGTCAGATCATAACAGAAGGTTGGGAACGTCAATTTAGTGGTTCTAGATTGTTTCAGATAGTACAGAAACAGAAAGCCTATAAATCCAAACTCATTGAATATAGTAGGAAGGTTTTTCCTAACTTCCGAAAGGAGATTGATGATATTATGGCACAGGTTGCTGATTTGCAGGCACGAAATGAATGTAATGTTGAGGAAAAAATTCAGGTTAGGAAGCTGGTTGGAAATTTAAAGAAGGATTGGGAAGGGGAAGAGAAATATTGGTTTTCCAGGTCTAGAGTGAAATGGTTAGCTGCTGGGGATAAGAATACAAAATTCTTTCATTAGTCCACTTTGCAAAGACGACGGGGTAATAAGGTTTGTCGCATAAAAGGAAAAGATGGGAACTGGATTGAGGATGAATCAGGAGTGATTGATCGCTTTTTTTAGTTTTACCAGAATCTATTTACTAGTGAGGGATGCATTGATCTTGATGCGATTCTCCATGTTGTCCTAGGGTTGTTACCGATGAGATGAATCGGCTTTGGTTGGGAGATAGCGAGGATGAAATAATGGCATTGTGTTTCACCTTGGCGTATTAAAGCTCGGGGCACGATGGCTATAATGGGTTGTTTTATCGAAGTTACGGGGTATCCTTAAAGCGCTATTATTCTTTGGTGTTAAGAGTTTTTTCAATATGAATATATGTTGAAAGAAATGAATAAGGCACATGTGACCTTAGTACCCAAAGTTAAGATCGGAGGATGTATCACGATTTAGACCTATTATTTGTTGTAACATCATTACAAGATCATTCTAAGATCATGGTGAGAGATTGAGGGTGTATATGGGTGACATAATTACTTACAACGAGTGGTTTTGTGGAGGGAGGCGGATCTGAGGATAATATCTTGGTGGCCGATGAAGTGTTTCATAATTTGAAGATTAGAAAAGGACAGAAGTATGGTGCGACTTTGAAACTTGATATGGCCAAAGCCTATGATAGAGTGGAGTGGGTTTTTGCAAGCGATTATGGAGAAAATGGGCTTCAATCCTACTTGGATAAGGTGGATCATGGAGTGTATCTCCTCTGTTGCTTACCTACTCAATGTCAATGGTAAGAGATCAGTCTTATTACTCCAACTAGGGGTCTTGGCGGGGATCCTCATCCCCTTACATTTTGTTTGTAGTAGATGTTTTGTCCCGAATGGTTAATCAGGCCATTGAGTCTAGGCAGTTAGAGGGGCTTAGGTTAGTAGGAGATTGTCCAGTCCTGTCCCACTTACTATTTGTTTGCCTGCTAATGCTGCTAATGTATCTTTTATGTTTGTTCTCCTTGATAAGCACTGTAAAGCTTCAGGACAAAAGGTGAATCTGTCTAAGTCAAGCATTATTTTCAGCTTCAATACAACTGTAGCCAAGAGGAATGAATTGAAGATGCTTTTGGGAGTTCATGAAGCATCTAATCCTGGGACTTATTTGGGGCTACCAAATTTCTGGGGAAATACAAAGAGACAAGCAGTAGAGTTTATCAAAGAGCGGATTATCAAGAAGATGAATGGGTGGAAGACCAAATTGCTCAGTCAAGGTGGACGGGAGGTACTTATAAAAGCAGTGGCTTGTGCTATGCCTATTTACCTGATGCTATGTATCAAGTTCCCTGCAAAAACTTGTGATGAGATCAATGCGGTGCTTGCTAACTTCTGGTGGGGGCAGAAGGATCATGAGCATAGGATCCATTGAGCTAGGCGGCTCTCAATGATAATGACAAGTAAAAGTGTTGGAGGCATGGGTTTTAAGGATTTGAAGCTTTTAAATATTGCGTTGCTTGCAAGACAGTGTTGGAGACTGTTTAAAAACCCAAATGCATTATGGGCAAGGGTGTTGAAAGGATTGTACTTTCTTAAAACTTCTTGTTTGCAGGCAAAAAAAGGGTCAAGGGCCTCTTGGCTTTGGACTAGTTTGTTGGAAGGGAGGGATTTCTTGAAGCAACATATTTAGTGGCAAGTTGTGGATGGTAGAAGCATCAATATTTGGGAAGAACCATGGATTCAAGGTAGCTCAATGCCTAAACCTGAAGGCCTTCCTATTGGTGCTCCTCGAAGTGGCGAAATTGATTGATTCTCATCTTTGAACAATGGAAGCTTGAGGTCATGAGGACTATCTTACTAATGACCAGTGAACCAGATCTGAGGAATTCCTTTGTGTGGTAAAGGTACTTGGATAGATATATTTGGCGATGGTGCTAATGGCATTTACTCAGATTAAGGTGGGCTATAAGATCTTGCAACAAGCGTGATGGATTCAACCATTGGTAAAGCTTCCACTTCTCATTCGGTGGACAAGTCTCTTTGGAAATGACTTTGGAAACTCATTCTCCCACCCAAGGTTAAGGTATTTCTCTGGAAAGCACTTAGAAATATATTGCCTACTAACTCTAATTTGGTCCATCGAGCAGTTCACATTGATCCTTGTGTCTATATCTTCTTTGTGAATTTGAGACTATTGAGCATATGTTGTTATTATGTCCTTGGACACAATGTGTATGGTTTGGTAGTGCATTGGGTTTACAAATCTCAAGGAAGGTTGTCTACTTTAGATGCATGATGCTGTCTTTGAATGAGTCCTTTAAAAGTCTTTGGTGGTGATGCTCTATGGAGTTTATTCTTTGCTTTGGGAATATTTGGAAGCAGAGATGTAAGGTGGTCTTCGAAGGTTAGACTGATCCGATTAGGTGTATTGAGAAAAGCATTGCTTTGTTGGTGAATGTAGCTCTATCACGCTCTGATATGGACTACGAAGATGACTAACTGAAGAGTTATTGGATCAAACCAATCGTTGGATATTTGAAATTGAATTGTGATGGTGCTTTTAAAGATGGGGATGCGAGGTTGGCGGTGATTCTTGAGAATGATCACGAACTATTGTAGATGGTTTAGCTTGATTGCAATCAGAGTGCGCACTTGGGGTTGAAGCTAGGGCAGTGTATGAAGGAGTGAAGTTATTGGAGCGGAAGGGATATCATAATGTACATATTGAATTGGATTCATATATTGTTCATTTTGAAATTCTTAAGAATAAAGGGAATGGTCAATGGAAAATTCATCCATACATTTCTGACATACTGTATAGATTACAACACGTTCAGGGTATTGACTTTGTGTTAATTAATCGGGAAGCTAACAGAGCAACTGATTGGTTAGCAAAGCAAGCCTGCAAGAAGATGCGCTTAGGTAATTGGGTATTAACACCCCCATCTTCTCTGGTTGGCATTTTGAGCCGGGATGGACTACCAGCACCTCCTTAATTGTTGAGGTTTGAAGTAAGAAGCTAGCGAGGCTACAGTAGTTAGTTCTCTTGTGTGTTTGCTTCTTGCTTCTCTCTTTTCTGTTGTATTGATGTACTTGTTCTCGGTGTTTCTTATTAATGAAAATTCTTTTTCTGACAAAAAAAAATGATTAAATCCTTTAAACCTTAAATTTCTTGTTTTATCGGTTTAACTTCCGATCAGACTTTTAAAATGTTAGTTTTAATTCTTGAACCTATAATTAAATCAGTGATTTAATGAACTTATCTATTTTTTAAGAGTGAGTTGTGGGTCTTTTTGATGTAAAAGAAAACAAGAAGGTAGATTGCTTGCATTTACTCAAAATGAAAGCAAAAATAATGATCCAATAATTCCAGGTAATGACAACATCCTTCTATGCATGTATATTTTTGTTAGGATGTTGATTTCAGATTAAATATTCTTATCTTTATCCAAATCTATATGTTTGGATTTAGTTTAGTACAAGGCACTACAAAAAAAAGAGTTTATCGAGAAAAATTATTGATAGAATGTAAAATTTTTATGTCGACAAGATATGTTAGAGACGGAATTTACCAACACTATAAGTTGTCGAAAAAATGACCATAAGTAATAATTGGCGTCAAAGTTCAATTTTTTTGTTACTTAGTTATCGACGGATATTTTTTATTTCATTGTTATATTTAGTGACATTAATTTTTGTGTTGTCAGTAAATTTAACGACGAAAGGTTTGTCTTGGTTGGTAAATTTAGCGGCAGTTGTCCGTTGATAAATTCCTGTATTTTACCGACATATTTTGTTTTTACGTTGGTAAATTTACTGATATTGTGCTTTTAATATTTTCCTGTATGTAAGTTTATTTGATAATCTTATGATTGATGTATAATTTATCTGATTATCGATTATCTGCTAATAATATTTTGATTTGTTTCTATATTTAATTTGTTAAAGCAGAAAGTTGATTGATGATATAAAGTAAAAATTATCTTAATTGGTAATAAAAATTTATTATCTACAACAATAAGTATTTAATTCATATAAAATAACTTCTAACTCGCTATTCATTTGTTAAATCTGAATGCTTTGAATGTTGCGATGAAGTGATGCATTTTCCTTGACTCATCCATCTCGTATGGAGTTGGCCTATGTACTCCATCAACTGTTGCAATAGTTGCTAGTGCTTATATTATGTTTCGAAGCTTATGGACTTCATTGAATGCAGATCGCCTAGATCTTTTGTACTAGATGTCAAAGATTACGAATAACATGTGTTTGTAAATGAATCTAAGCTGAAAATCTTTCCACGATCGTCCCTACCATTACTAAATGAAGATATGTTTGATTCTCATCAACATCTTCAGATTGCTGAGACCGTCGTTGAATGCTTTCTTGTTTTTGGTCCTATCAAAAGACAACGTTTATGTTAATAAGTGATAATTATTAAGCATTAGTATTAAAGTATAAAATTCATATACATTTAGTTCTTTGCATCTGGTGTTGACAAAGGTTACATCGTCATGCTTCTTAGTGTGAGTGTGCAAAAAGAGCTGACGGGATGTAGGCTTCCTACCCATAGATTTGTCTTGCATTAGAATAAAATGTTATAAGCAAACTACAATTTACAAAAAATTTTGACAGAATTTTCTCTATTTTTATGATATTTACTCTTTGTTGAATAAAAAAAGTAACCCAATAACACAACCATATATGACATCAAACATTTGTAACATTATCATCCTTCATAATTGTAGCGCCCCCTTACCGTAGGGTACGCACCGGAACGCCCGTGGGTCGTTCCGATACATAACCCACGATGAGGGTGAACTACGAACGATCAATTCTATAATCCACATGGCATCAACATAATAAAACTATAATATCAAAATCACTATATTTTTAAAACTGAAAGATTTCCATTTCATAACCTCAAAACACAATTTACAAGCTTATCAATTTCCACAATCTATACACATATTCCAAAAAGGAACTGATACAAAACTAACTAGGTCATCCACAAAAATCGTCCCAGCTGACCGACTTGAGTGCCATCACTTCTCTTGCCAACACGCTCAACAAGGCAGGAAAAGTCTCTCGCTAACTGGAGCTAGGAGTCTACTAACTCTGTCCTGAAAAATATTTGCAATATTGGGTGAGTTTGCGAACTCAGCGAGAAACCATCATCGATGGTCCACCCAACTCATGCATAAACAAACAATTCACATAATATCACACAATAACATATTCAAAAAATACCGCATGCATCATCATTTCACAATATAAGGCATTTAGCCTTTCACACGATTCTGAATTTATCATTCACATATATAATGCACATGTGACACTTTCCATTTTATTCGTTATTGTGACCGTGCGCTGATTACGGTGGGCTTGAAGCCACGATCGTTGAGCCCGTGGCTCTAAAAAATTACGTTGGGCTCGAGGCCACGATCGTTGAGCTTAAAGCTCAAAATCGTTGGTTGCTCTGGTCTGTCGCCATTATCGATCATGCCTTTATGTATGAATGCACATGTCTCATACCGCATTAAAATCGAATTATTGCCATGTATCACCATTAACACTTCTATATCAAGTTCCAAATATTTGGATACCTATGGTCGAAATCAATCACAACAAACACACAAATCCTCCCTTAACTTCACATGGCATAAGTGCATAAAATTAAACACATAAAGGTTGAGGAACCAACTAGGTTACTCACCTCTGAACTTCTGAGCTACTGACGGGAAGTCTCACCTACGTCGGAAGATCGGCGCTCCACTGAGCCTCTAAAACAATCGAATATATAAACATTACTAATTGCACGTTTCAAAATCAATAATGCACGTGCAACGATGAATTATGTCTATACATGCTTATGACATTCCCGTCACTCTACCCGAATCTTTCCAATTCAACTCTTTATCTCTCTAAAGTAGCAATTCCTAGATTCCATAATTCACTTAACTAATGTCCGAACTCTCTAAAATCACATTCTCTACTCAATTGTCATCCGATTTCAAGAACCTTCGAAATTAAATTCAGAAATTCCATTCTTATAAATTCACAATTCTTAGTCTCTAATTTGCAATCAGTCATGAACCAATTCAATAGGAATAAAATCTCAAAACCATCAATTAAAACAATCAACTTCAATTTCAGAAAATGGGCATCCTCGTCATGCGCAAGAAGATCACTCGCCATGGGCGTATCACGTTAGAGTGCATCGCGGCGTACCCACTTACGCTCATCGCGGCGAGCTAAGACAGAATCGTTCGCCGTGACGTGTTCATCACACGTCGCGAAGTGCAAATCCAGAAAAACGCCCGAAACCTAGATTTCTCAGATCTGTCGATTTTTAATCCAACTTTTCTCTTTAAAAACACTCCAGAACAACTCAATACACTTCCCAAAACTCATCCCTAACCTCAAATCCCTCAAATAACCATTATCTCTCAATTACCCACATCAAAACAAAATAAACTCAAAAATATTATATCATCCAAAACCTAAACATTTCTCAATCATCAAATTAAACTATCTAAAGCATAAGGGAGTAAGAACTTACTTGGTTAAGCCTTCGAAACTTTGAAAATCACTTCAAAACTCCAACCCTCAATTCAAACAACACCCACGGCAATTACCTCAGACCAACACCAAAATTTCATTTTCTCCAACACCAAAGTTTAAGTTAAGTTAATGATGAAGAATGGAGCAAGTGGCAAGAAGGAAATGAAAGGAAGCAAGCAAGGTGGAAGATCCACGAAGAAGAAGATCCAAGAAGAGGGTAAATTTTCTTTCAAAGGCAAGGGTGTCGTGGAAGGCAAATTCAAAGGGGTTAGGGTTATATACTTAAGGCTTAAGGCATGTTTGGCAAATCAATTGCCACATGTCCAATCCTTAGGGTCTAAAAATCCAATTTTTATTCTAATCTCTTCCAAATTTTTCAATGGCTATAAATATTAAATCCTAAAATCATAACTCTAATTATCTCGTGCCAATTGCTAATCAATTTCGGAACCGGAATCCAATTTATCAGTCTTTAAGTCAATTTTCCGGTCCGGACCCATAACTCTAAAAATTCCAGAAAAATTTCTATAAATCCTCAAAAATATGAAATACATGATCCTACACTCCAATTCCAATTTTCAAACCCCTAAACCTCAATTTTTCACTCCAATTCAATATTCAAACACAATCTATACAATAATTGTAGAATTACCAATTAACACAATTATGCCGGGGATATGTCATACATGCATGTACACTCATATGCTAGTGCAACAATAATCATTTATCTATAAATATAGAGGCTAAATGCATGTGCAATTTAAAATATGAATGCACTCAGTACTAGCCCAATCCGAATTACCAATATGCCCATCACATCGATAACGGGATGTTACAATAATGCACATATTTCATTGCAAAATTCACACATCAAATTAAATTGAAATACATCAAGGTAAAAAAAATCAGAATATAAGTGTAAAGTGTGCACAGATACTTACAAGTCTTTCTGCATTCTTGTGGTAGGTAATAGATTCTCCAATGTGTATGGGAAGATTCTCTCATCCCAGTCCTTCACGTCTGTTAGTAGAATTGAGCTCTGAAATGGATATTGCCTCGGGTGATGTCTAATACTACTGTCAACGATTTCATATTTCTTCTTAAATATAAGGAAGTTGTATACCAATCTTATGTATCGCACCAACAAAATCTCTATAACATCTACGAGCTCGTCTCTCTCATACTTTATAAATAACTACGCCAAATTCATAATTCAAAAAAATTTCTGAAAAAAAAGATAAATACTTATAACCTACAATATTTATCTAATTAATGTATAAAATTAATTACAAAAAGTACAAAATATTTTTTGTACCTTAAACTCTAATAATAAAAATTCTTTATCACCTAAGAGATATTTTTCTATATATAATCCTCAAGATCAATCTTCTTCTTGAACTTGGATGTCATGTTTCTTGAGCACGATCTAGATGGAATCAACCTAATATAAAAACAAATTTATATCATTTTTAAATTTAATTTTATAACTTAATTATAAACATATGACGTTTCATGTATTTTCGATTCTGATTGTTGACAATTATGATATAAGTTCTTCCATCAACTCCTTGACTCTAGGTCAGATCACCTCCTTCATCCGTGACATTTACCCCGATATCTCTATCGATATAAGGGTGGTGAATGGTGTAAAATTGTTGGATGACGTGGCAGCAAATACAAAAAGTGATGCCACATCTACATGTGTAGTAGTTGGAGGTACAACATCTGATTCTATTGCAGCTACAAAATGTGATGCTTCACTTGGAAAGTAATAGGCTACAAATCGTGGTCTGAACCTTGGTCGCATCATATTATGTTTTCTCTTTGGTGATATATTTTAACCTGAAATTAATATTTTATTGAATATTTCAGAAATATAACAATTTCAATTCAATAAATAACAATATATTGTTGATTCAATAATTGATTTATTTAATATAATATTCTATTACAATCACAAATTAATCACTATCGTATTTAATTGTAAATCAAAATCATCATCATCTTTTTTTTGAAGAATTAGAATCAAACTTAGGCTCCTCTTCACATCCCTTACTCCTCATCATCTCCAAATGAAATTTCAACATATTCATTATTTGAATCGTTCAAGGTTCATTCTCGTCATATATAATAGATGCATTTATTTCATAAACATCTTCTCGAAAAGCTTTACTTTCAATTTTCTTCTCCTTTTCCATGTGATTCAAAAACACCTCTAGGTTTAACTTTATAAACGGCCAACCAATCTCACTTATGTCTTCGTAAGCTAGAAAAAGGAACATAATATGTCTCGATCGCTTGCATTGTCAACACGAAAGGTTCAAATTGTCTAAATCTTCTTCGCTGGTTTATTTCAAGTAGATTGTATAGTTATGCACTTTTGAACCAACATTAGGAGTTGGATCAAACCAATCACTCTTAAATATCACACTTCACTTTATTGGCAATGCAGGGTACTCAATTTCAAGTATCTCAATAATTTTACCATAGTAATCCATCAATTCTCCATATATGCAAACCTCATTATTTACTATTGCTATGCTATGACCATGATATTCTGTATGATATTTGTATCCATTAACGAAATACACCAGATACAATTTAACAGTTTGCAAAAGTCCTTTTCTAAGGCCTACATAAAAGAAATTATCATATTAAATAGTATAATGTCATTTGAACACTTTAATCTTATAATTCAATCATTTCAATACTTGTAAGTGAAAACTAACATATTTTTCGAACCATCGAAGAAAGTATCTTCCAACTTCTTTATTGATATCATTATGTGTTTTATTGGGCATTAGCTTATGTAGCCATTCCTCGTATAATCTAAAAATAGTATCATGTATTTCAGTTATGAATAACACTAAATTTCAAGACCCAAATAATCAATTTCAAAATCAACTTCAACTTACTGCACGAAAGGTTGAACCTCTTAACTGCTTAATAAAATGTGACTATAGACAACCTTTATTTCTTCCTCTGTTAACATTCTTCTTGTTGAATGCCCATATGTTCATCAATATATGTAAAATGGATAAGTTACCATCAAGTATCACTGTTTCTCTCTATCGTCATTACGAGGAACTTTATTTCTCCTGTGCACATGTGGCTCAAAATAATGTGAACAAATTATACTTGCTTCCTCCACTAAATAAGCATTACATATCGAACCTTCAACTTTAGTCTTGTTTTTGACATTTTTCTTCAAGTGATGCAAATAATTACATTAACGAATAGGGTTATTACAATTATGTTATTAAAACATGTTATTACTTTAATTTAAATATTTACTATAATTACCTCTCAAATGGATGTATCAATTGATATTGCACTAGACCAACAAGTTTAGCCTCTTGTGCTAAATGCATGGGTAAATGCTACATATAGCCAAAGAAGTTTCGAGGAAAAATCCCTTCTAATTTGAACAAAATTATTGGAATTTTCCTTTCTAGTTTGTCCATTTCAACCAAATTTATTTCAGATGATGTTAAGCTTTTGAAAAACTAACTTAATTCTGTTATAACTTCCCAAACCTTATTCGGTAACAACTCCCGAAATGCAATTGGAATTAGCCATTGCATAAACACTTGACAATTATGAATTTTCATCCCAAATAATTTGTACTTCTTTATGTCCACATACCTTGCCAAGTTTGAATCATAACCATTGGGAAACTTTACATTTTTCAACCATTCACAAAATATTTCTTTTTGTTTTTAGTTTAAAGTGTAACATACTTTCAGATATTTATTGGTGTAAAGATCTTTATCTAACTCGTTCCTTCTACAAAAAAGTTTCAAATCAGCTGTGATTTCGCATTGTCTTTTGTCCTCCCTTCAATGTTCATTATGATATTGAACAAATTGTCAAAAATATTTTTTCAATATACATCATATTTAGATTATGACATATTAAATTAGTTTTCCAATATGACAAATCCCAAAAGATGCTTTGTTTTCTCTAACCAAAATTTTTACTAATGCTTATATTAACTTCATTAGCTTCAAATTTTGTAATTTTTTACAACCCTAATTCAATAATCTCTTGCAATATCTCGTCACCAGCTTTGTGAGGGGTAGGAGGTATTTGCACTATCCTAT
This sequence comes from Erythroxylum novogranatense, assembly GCA_029891385.1. NCBI lineage: Eukaryota > Viridiplantae > Streptophyta > Magnoliopsida > Malpighiales > Erythroxylaceae > Erythroxylum > Erythroxylum novogranatense. Next base: position 27,028,566 of record CM057230.1, on the reverse strand, counting down.
TCTTAATAAAAAAAATTTTACTGCGTCTAAATGGATGATCTAGAGGAAAAAAATTTCTGTGGTTGTCAAATCAACATGTTTTGCCCCCGTTTGGAAGATAAAATGCATCATAATCATTGCCACAATAAAGACAAGTCAATTTTCGTATTGTGCTCCATCCAACAACATAGCATATGCCAAAAAATCACTAATATTCCACATCAAAGCTACTCCCAACACAAAATTTTGTTTCAAAGACATATCATATGTCTATACACCATATTTCCAAAGATGTTGCAATTTAGATACCAATAGTTGTAAGAATATCTCAATTTTATGCTTTGGACTTGTAGGCCCTGACACAATCATTGTCAAGAGTATATATGCCTCATTCATACACATCCATGGAGGCAAATTATAAAGAGTAATTATGATTGGCTATGATGAATATTGTTGGTTGGATTGACCAAAATGTTGGAATCCATCTGTCGACAACCCCAACCTAACATTTCATCTTTCAGTTGCAAACTCATAATGGGTGTTATTGAAATTTTTACATACCAGTGCATCTGATAGATGAATCATTATTCCATCTTTCTGTTCGTGTTCATACTGTATTTCATGTGAGATGCAGTAACATCAGAAGCATGTATCTTTAAAGTCTCGGAGTTAGAGGGAAATAATACACCAGCTTTCAAGGTACTAATTTTTGTTTCATAAAACACTTTTTAGGCTTGAAGCTAGATTGACCACAAAATTTGCACTATTGTAATTCCACATCATCTCCCCAATATAACATACATCCCAATATGCAATAATCAATTTTTTCAATAGGCAAAACAAGACCTTTAATAAGTTTCTTCATATTGAAAAAACTATTAACCACTATATGATTAGGAGGCAATGATTCATTATACCATCCAATAATTTTATCAAAAATATGATAAAAAATATTCCCTTAAGACTTTATGTTAAATATTCTAGCAATTGGAGACAATTGAGTCATTATCTTACAATTTGGCCATAATTCTTAGTCAACTGAGTGTAGTAAGTCAAAAAATTGTTTTGTATGTGAGCCTGGTTCTTCTTCAAGATTTTCTATATTTTCCTGAAAGATACAACCAGCTGCATTATAAGCCATTTATATGTAAGGATTTTCAATTATACCCACATTATTAGTTCTAAATCCAATCCCCCTTCAGAGTCATCCAAATTTACTAACAAGTTTACTTCATTACCCCTTGAGATGCTACCAATCAATGACTCTCCCTGTCGTGCCTACTCTAAATAATTTGGAAAAAACTATTTTCTCAGCAAATGGCCATTCACTTCATTAATGTGAGGGAAATAAATATGTTTGCATTTTTTATATGGACATATGATCTTTAGGCCATTCATATATACAGGTTGAGAACATGCATAATGAATAAAGGCTTCAACTTCCTCAACAAACTCAGGATTAATGAAATCATAAGGTGCTAATCGTCATACATCCAAGATCTATCAACATTATTTATTTATGCAAAACATTAATTTAAAAAGTGATTTCATAGTTAATATCCTTTGTGCCTTTAAGTTGTCAGAACATTAACCTTTACTTTACACAACATCCCCTAAGTATTAATCAATTGAATTAATCACCTACAATTGATTTTAATACTTTGGTATGTGGCATTGTTTACACCTGTGAATCGAGAAAGCAAGTTCTTGTTGTGACTCCTAGGCTCGCGAAAATTTTCACCGATAAGCCTCATGGAAGCTATATCATAGGTTTCCAGCCTATATACCATCCTAAGGGTTTATTATGCCTCAAATCATCTGTAAGATCTCAAACTTATTCCACATATAGTAAATACTTATGTAATCATATATCTACTCATCACTAATTTAAACAAAACCCAAACATAAATGATTACAATATTAAAGAAGATCATCAAATCTCATCAATGATTATAAGAATATTCTAAACAACAATACAAAATCAAGACTTCTTTTGCATTCAAACAAAACCCAAATGCATTAGAATCGTATTAGTAAAGCAACACATATGGTAGACATTAGTTGAACGACTTACTTGAATAGACGAACAACTATAAGCTACAAAGAAGAAGGATGAGTGATGCTCTTCAACACAAAATAGGGCATGCGAAAAAATAATATTTCATATTTAATATAATACACTTGTTCAATAGTTTTGTTATATTTTTAATATATTAAAACAAGCAAAGCAGAAAATAAGGCAATATGAGTTTTAATATATAATGCAAACGATAACGTTTACTTTAAAATTTATCGACGAAATTTACCAACAAAAATTATTTAAATCGATGGCGAAAACGACGTTGTTTTCGTTTTATTAGAAACGTTGAAGCCAAAGCAAACAATGACGTTTACTTCAAAATTTATTGATGTAATTTACCAACAGAATAATTTTCATTGATAAACCCCAAACTTATTTATTTCGTTAAATATTCTCGCCTTTTTTACCGACAATAATTTTATACTCTCGCTATATTCCGTCAGAAAATTTACCAGGATAATTTCCTTCCATATTTATCGACGGATATTTTTTCGTCACAGAATGAAAATTTTCCCCATAATTGTACTTACGGAACATAGTTTTTTGTTCGTAATTTTCGTGGTTTCATTTTAAATCAATAATTTTTATCGCTAATTACTAATTTTCTTATAGTGAGGTATGTGCATTGTTTTGAGTTTTTCGATATGTCATATGAACCACAAGTTCTAAGTGAATCTTCTTGAGTAGTTTTTAGTTCTTATGTTTTATGTTTAATTTTAAGAAAATCTCACAATATTGCCCAAAGTTAATAGTTGTGAGTGCCTTCTATGTATTTAGATAAATTTAGTAACAAGATGAGATTTTGTTATTTGTCGACCAATAAAATTTAGGTATGTTGATAACATGTTATTGACCTCCTTAAACTCTCCATCTTAGTGAAATTCTTCTTGAGTGTTGTTGTTTGTAATAAGATGTTATAGTAAGGATTTGAATAATTTCAAGAAGGTATCACTTATTTGACTTTATAATCTATGTACAATTTTATTTACTAAGTAACATTGCAATACATAACATTTACAAAGATGAGAATTACTCTAAGGTGGATTCATATGGTAAAAATTACCATAATTTACCATGATAATTATTGGTTGATAATTAATTTGATCATAGCAATTATGTTAGTTGATGGCTTATTTATATGTATTTACTGTTTACAAAGTGTACATAAGATATCTAAACTATATTAGACCTTGCACTGTTTATATTTGTCGTCTTTTATATCATTGCGTGTTTTCTCATATAATCATGTGTCCTAAAAATACTAATGTATGAAAACACACAGGAGGTGTTTGAAAAAAAGACACCTTTAAAATGTTCATTATGGATAAATTAATTTGTCAAATTTGGATTGAATGTAAGCAAGAGCATAGTCTAGTTGAAAATGGTGAATACAAAAGCAGAGGATGTTGTTGGAATGACTTACAATGTACTTGTAAATATAGAAGGTTGAGTCGGAAAGATAAATTATAACATTAAATGATTTCAATATACTTTGGCATAGACTTCCTCCATTCAGGCAATAGCATGTCGACACATATCTAAAATCATGTTCATAAAAGAACAAGCTTCCTGTTTCGTTAGATATTACAGTCATGTAGTAGTGGCAATCTCAAGTCTTATATTATCTCATAAATGGTGGTAGAAAAAGGCCTTAAATGTAGGGAAAGCATATACCTTGCTTATTTGCTAGAATCTTGACAAGACGTGATGCCAATAAAAATACTACTAAATAGGAAATTTTATTATATAATTTAGTTAGAGCCTAGTGTTGTTCCCTTTATAGGAGTCATATATCGAATGCCTCCTTGAGAACTGTCGCACTATAAGTTGAGGGAGGAAGAATAGTATTTCATTATTACAAATATATATTTTTAAAAAATATGTATTTGAATATTTTTCTTCAATTTAAAAAAAGTATTATTCATTTAACATAATTAGTTGGAGCAAATTCTTCTAAAGATAAAAAGGATTTAGGGAGGGTGTTGGCTATTACTGATTTGGCCATTAAGCCATATATTTTCCATAATTCTTAAATGAAATGAGTAACATTTATAACAAAAAGAGTAATTATAATATAAAATAAGTATAAATGTTTTTATTTAAACCATTCAAAATATCTTTAGTTTATATTTTATATATTTTAATATTTTATAAAAATATAAAGAAGTTTATTAAAAGAAAAATAAAATACATATTAATGGTTTTGCATTTAATAGGATTGAATCTATATTAAAGGTTTTATGAAAACATTTAGGAGAATTGGCGAAGTAAGGCATGTGTTTCCCTCAAAAGCTCCTCATAATACCATGATCTCTTCTAAAGAAGCTAGATGGTACATTATGAATGTGCTTTATTTTTTGAAAAATTAAAATTAAATTAATAAATAATGAGGAAGGAACAATGGCTATTGGAGAGTAGCATCACTCTCCAATAGTAATAACACCGTTAGAGTTACTACATAAAAGACATTGTGAAGGCACGACATCGTTTGGTCACACTGAGTAAATCAACACGTAAAAACGATATGCAACACTTGTTTTGTTACAAAGAAGTAAAGGAACCCCACCCATCCTCAGAGCATTTTGGGAATGTTCTGAATTAGGGTTGTAGTAACGGTAAGAACCTCCACAATGCCATTTTGGTAAGAACCTCCCCACTCATCGTGTTTGGAACTTCATCAAATGATGGCTACTTTACCCATCTTCCCTTGGTTTTGTAAAGGGCATAGAGGAGCTCGCCCAGTGACTTGAAATAACGAACTTCCTCATATAAGATCTAACTCCCATTTCTTTGTCTTGAATGATCTTGTTCCAATTCTCAGCATGAATATTGTTCTCTACCCTTCTGAATAATAGATTGTAACAATAAATCTGCTGATCGTTCCATGTTTTGGAACTTTCGTTGATTTCTTTCTTTCTATATCTCTTGAGTAGGTATGGCAAGAAATAGCACCTTCCTCTTCCAGAGTGGAGTCGAAGCTTATGCTTATACTAGAAACTTAGCTATCTTGATGAGTGAATTAGAAGACCCATGCTAAGAGAGGAAAATTTTGATCCTATTCCAAATAACACTGGAAAAAGGGCATAAAAAGAATAGATGGTCCTTAATTTCAGTTCCTCTCTTACATAGACAATAGATTTAATCCAAATTCGGATAAATTAAAGTCATCCATTATTGCTATTCTATTCCTAACCACCATCCCTGAAGGAAAGTAAAACTTGGTTTGAGAATATTACACCGATAACCTTGTCCCAAGGATCATCTTGATCGAGTGATAGAACCATTTCACAGTAGGTTTAGTTAGAGAAGCTCGATAGGAGACCCCATCCATAGATAACAATCTGAGATTTAAAATCAAGAAGGTAAGAAGGTTTAAGATGATGGATTACATTTGGAAATTGAAGCCATCCATTTTGATTGATAAGAACAACCATATTAGATTTATAATCTAGCCTCGAAAAGCGAGAATAAGTAATGGGGTTTAAGGAAGAGGACTGAACTAGTCCAATTATCATGACATAGGAAAGTAGTATGTCCATTCCCAATTTTACATAAAACATCATTAGCAACTTCATCCTTTTTATTTAAAATCTGATTAAGGAACCAAGAATAGAATGGCCTTATAAAGAGGGACCATATGTTATTCCTTTTTAAAAAGTAACTATGAAGCCATTTCATCCATAATGAATGCTTATCCTGGATCATTCTCCAAAGCCTTTTAATCAAAAAGACATTATTAGCAACTCTTATAGAAATGATTCCTAGACCCCCTTCTCCTTTGGTTTACACAGATCAGTCCATTTAACTTTAGGAAAACTAGAACCTCCATTTGATATACCCCATAAGAAATCCCTCATCATTTTCTCCACAGTTTTGACTAGCTTTTTCGATAAGGGGAAGTGATTACTCCAATAAAGATGGAAGGAACATAAAACATACTTAATAAGTTGGACTCTTCCACCATAAGACAAAAATCTATTAGTTCATTTGTCGAGTCTCCTTTGAATTTTTTCAATAAGAGGTAGACAATCATTGAAGGATAATCTTTTGGTGAAAAAAGGAAAACCCAGATACTATAGAGGAGGAAATTTCCTATCCATACCAATCAGAGAGGAAATAATGTCTTGGAGAGGTTTTGCTGTAGTAGAGAGTACAAAGTGACTTCTGTGAAGATTAAATTTAAGACCTGACATCTTAAAGAACTCATTAAGAGTGTCCATTTGTAACTTAACAGAGTCTAGAAGTGCTTTGGAGAAGAGAATAAGATCATTTGAAAAACAAAGATAAGTGAGTGAAAGTCTTCTACATTTGGAGTGGAACTTGAATTTAAGATTATGAGAGACTTTGGCCTTGATTACTAGCGTGAGCACTTCCATACATAAGATAAATAAGTAAGGAGATAAGTGATCCCCTTGTCTGATTCCTCTCTTCCCCTTGAAAATTTTAGAAGGTGAATCATTAATAAGTACACTGTAGGCAGTAGTTGTGACACAAGCCTTGATCTAGTTAATAAAGGAAAGCCCAATTGATGAAATCAAAAGCTTTTTTGAAATTAATTTTGACGGCACGGATAGGGAAAGAGTTCCTTATGATATATCCTTTAAGGAGTTCTTGAGTAATAAGAATGTTATCACTAATATCTCTAATCTTCATAAAGGCATTATAATTTTCATTGATAATGAGATTGAGAACTTCCTTCAACTATTTTGTTAGGATCTTAGCAATGATTTTATAGAAAATTAATGCATGCAATCGGCCTGAAATCACTAAAAGTTAAGGGCTAGGGTTTTGGGAATTAAACACAAAATGTTTTATTAAACTCCTCTAGAGCACCCTTTTAGCAAAAAGCTCATGAATGACCTCTCTTATTATTGGTCCTATAATGGGTCATGTCTTTGAAAGAAAAAGCCATCAAGTCCATCTGGTCCGGGAGCTTTCATCCCATTCATTGCAAAGATCGTACCATTGATCTCATCATTAGTAATGTCTTTTACCAACCCCCTAGCAGCTTCAGGTGAAATTTTGTTGAAAATAATGTCCTTCAGGTGAAATTCAACACCTTCAACGTAGCTTTAATTGCTTTAAGTTTTTGGTAGCACATGAATTGCCTAGAGCCCAGAACTTGAACTGGTAAACCCCTCCTGATTGCATCATCGAATCCATCCACTTTAACAAGATAGTTATTAAATCTAAAGGGATGTGGGGTAAAGTACTTATGGAAGAGTCCTTCAATTAGAAATGGAGTATGATCAGAGAAGAGAGGATCCATGAATACAACCTTACTATTGGCCCATTAACAAGTGCCTTGTCTAAAATTTTCCAAATTAGCCAAGAATCCTTTTGTTTTATAGTCTATGTGAAGAAGTAACATTCCATTTTGAGATCAATTACACCCATCTGCTCCATACATAGTTTTAGATCTTCATTGTAGCTCCTTAGGCTACAATTTCTTTTTTCTTCAGATCTGAAGATTGTAGAATTGAAATCACCCGCTATCATCTAGGGACTAGATAGGGTGTTTTGAATGCCTTTTGAAGTGGTCCATAGAGAGATTCTTTGAAATTCAGTGTTGAAACTGTAAATAAAAGAAGAGTAGATAGTAGTTCTTGCTAAAATGAAATGCCTTTTAAGATGTATCAACTGCTCATTGGAAAGTATCTCCTCCACTTTGACAAAATTAGCATTAAAACCAATAATGATTCTAACATAATGATTATAACGATTGTTGGATAAAAAGGACCAACAAGAGCTAAAGATCTTTACCTTATTCATATTCGCATATCTAATTTTAGTTTCTAGCAAAACTACAATAAGAGGCTTTATCCTCCTGACAAAATCCCTTAAAGAATTTCACTTTTCTGGGTAGTTAATACCATAAACATTCCTTATTAGGACTGATATGACAATATATTTTTACCTTTGGCCCCTTTCCTCCTTCCACACTTTTGACTTCTTCTACTGGTCACATTTTGAAGGTTTTCAAGCTCACTTCCATCAGTCACCTTTTCATTAAAGGAATTAGGATAAGAAGTAGCATCCTCCTCATATAGGGAGTCTGTTTTACCACCAAGGGGTAAGGAATAGGTAGCATTTGTTAAATCTGCCTTATTCTGGATCTCTCCTTATCACCAACCTGAACCTGTTTAGACATATTCGCCTCCTCTTGGATGACATTCTTTGTATCCACCACTAAACACATTTTGTTCAATTAACATTTGATGAAGGTGTTTTGATATTTTCCTCAATTCCTTGTACCATATTATCTAGGTTCAGTTGAGGAGTGTTTAGGCAACTAAAATCATCTTCAAGACCCATTAATTCTGCAAAATTGCCTTTAGAAAAAAACTTACTAGTTGGTTTCCACACTTTTCCTTGCATAATAACTGAGGGTTTCCAACTATATGAGACATAAATCATGTCTTCTTGCAAGGCATTGTCAATACCAAGTTGTATAATTGGGATATATTCCGGAAGTTCCTTGGATCTGTCCACACTGACACATATCGACCCATAGCCAACTCTCTTCCTCTTTGCGGTGGTTTCATCCATACATATAGGTCTACCAATGAAGCTAGCCAAGGAACTAAGTCCTTGGGTAGTCCAATACTCTAATGGAATGTTATGTAAGTTAGTCCATAATGGAAAGTTATGCACCTTAATGTTTTCAAGCTTAATACCCGATTGTCATTTTGTAGGAATAGAGGAAGTTATGCTACATGCCAAGGACCTTCCTCTAATATCTTATTTGCTTCATCTTGAGAGGTAAAAGTGAATAAGAATAGATTGTCTTTAGTAAGAAGAACATCAGAAAGTCCTATATTTTCCCAATGATTAATTGTCCATTTTTGAATGATAGGAAAAACAGGTCGTCATTCCATAAAGAGTCATACCAAGGAGGATTCCCATATTCTCGCACCATTCTATAAGGTCTCAATATCTGAAAGCACTACTGGCTTGCCATCAATAACATTTGGTGGGTTATACTGAAGAGTGACACCAGTTGGCTCACTCACAACTTGTTTCCAACTTTTGTTCTATAGAATATTAGGAGAAGAAGATCCGGTGAAAGATTACTTAGACTGCAGGGTATTGTTTGGGGAGGAAAAAGGAGGGTTCGAGGTGGTGAAAGAGGGTAACAGAGTCTGTTGAATCTATTGGACGTGAATCAGGGGTTAGGAAGAAAGCTATTTTTCGGTAGGGATGATAGGGGAGGAAGAATTTGGAGAGGGTAAAAGGGGGAAATCATCTTTGAAGTTAGGTTGCATTGAGCTTAGTTGATAAGGAAAAAGGAAAGAACAACTTTTTAGAATACCAAAAAGAGGTGATAAGGTAAAAGATTGAGAAACAAAGTTGACTGAAAGGTAGGACATTTTCAAAGAACCCTTATGGAGAATATCATAAGTGTAACACCACACTCTTACAGGATACGTACCCAACATCCTGAGTGATATTCGAATATGTAACCCACAACAGTGGCAAGTTAAAGCACTCACATCACTATTTTAAAAATGACATTTCCATTAATAAAATACCACAATATTGAAAATCCAAAAGTTCCTCATTTCATTTCATGAAAACCGAATGTATATATATTGTAGCTTTCAAACATCCATACATGTACATCATCAAAACCTAATACAAAATACGCTACATGAAAGAGGAATTATACAAAAATTCCTAAATAATCCTTCAATCTCAGCTGACTGACCTTTGAGCCATTTCTCTGATCCAAAAGTACAAGAACTATGCTTCTTGTAGAGTTTCTCTGTCACTAATGTTTTCTCTCGGTCCTAAAATGTCAACGTTACAATTTTGATGAGTTTTGCGAACTCAGTGAGGTAACTATCCTTGATGGTTCACTCAAATCATATAACATATTACATATATATCCACATAATTCACACCATAGTATTTATCATCATGAAGCATTACATAGCACTTTGTTTACAATTTTCACATTCTCATTCAAATACAAGTCAACAATACCTACAATCATTCAAAAAAACATATTAAATGCATATGCAATGTTCATGATACTCATTCCGATTAGTACGTTGTTGTAACCGAGTGCCTATAACTGTCTCATATCCATTGTGGATACCAGGCTCATTGATAATTGTCCCTTATTCGTTGGGGACATAGGGATCATTATACATAGTGAGCCTTTGGCTTTTAATCACATTTTGAGCTTTAAGCTCGTTTTCAGTGGCTACTCAGGTCACAACTGTCATTATCCGTTCATACATTCATGTAATGGAATGCATCACATTAACATTCATATTCTTAATCAATCACATGATTTCATATTCACATTCAAAATACATTTATCATTGGACCTTGGTCCGACATTCAATAAAATTGTCGAGTACACTTATTTCAATTAGATTCACATACAAGGAGCACTACTAACATCTCATTCATGCATCAAATGCCTCGGACTTTCAAAGTCCGAAATCAACACAATCAAATTCACATTCATAGGATAATTCAGAACATAATTTAAAACAAACAATCAATTAAGTGAGACCGTCTAAGTTACTTACAGTTGCTCCATAAAGCTATTGCCTTGAAGTCTCGATAACATCTGGCTGGTGACGCTCTAATTGCTTATCTATATCATGCAATATACATTTACACATATCACAATTTTGCACAATTATATAAATACTCATTTATGCATATATATATATATGGACTATGTACAATGCATGTTCAATGACAATCTCGGGTATATTTTCTTTATTTTCATCTTATGATCATTCATATGTTAACACTCACATATGTCTAAATTGAACTTAGGTTTACTCCTCAATTATACAAGATCATTTAAAGTTCATCATTCAATCATTCATCAAGGTCATTCAAGCATTAAAAGATCACAAAATATCCAATTTATCATTCACATTTACTTAATACACATCATTGACCTTTTTTAGATCACATTATCCTTCATAGGATCACTTTTATTCTTAGAACGTCTCAAAATTTCAGATTTAAGCACTTAATGTATAACAATTCATGCTTACTTTATATCCTCATTCATCACCCTAAACATATCACTCATTTGGTCACTTATTCAAGCATCGTTTTAGGTTCAATTCAAGCTTCATTCAAGCCTAAAGGCATCATATGAAAGTACATAACCATTTGCTATCCTAAACCACAAATAAAAGAAACATATTTGATGTTTAACCTGTTCCCACAATCGTGGGTTATGCAGATCCGAAAATCCCAGCAGTTTATCTTCAAAATTTCCAACTTTTTCTCAAAACAGACTTTTAAGTCAACTTTGCCTGATCATTATGACAAGAAAAATAGAGTATTTAGGCAATACTTTCTTCTAGAAAATTGTTCCCCTATGTCTTAAGTTTCTAATGACACAAATATCATACAATTTTATTCATTATTCTGAAAGTTATACTTAAAACACTTCAGACTATTCTTAAACTATACTACACCCAGTACTCAACTTCAAGTCTAATTTTGGAATTCTTAGAGACAGAATTAAAATTAGATTTTTCATGAAACTTGTAGCCATATGTCTCTAGTTTAATCTAAATTAAAAATTATCTCATTTAGATATCTACAATTCAAGTTATGGCTACAAATATGTATTCAATGAAAATACTTCATCTAGCTTATTCCAGCACACTTCATCACCATTTAGTCTCTCAATCCTCCCTTAAAATAGCTCATATATACCATTAAAACATTAAAACAAAACATACATCTATTTATTGCAACATCAACGTTACACATATCTCAACTCCTCTATCATGATCATTCAATATCAAATTACTCATCATAAATGTTTCATTTACACTACCCATAATGATTAAGGCATAACTTACTTGATCTAGCTTCACATTCTTCAAACCCTTCAAGAACATCAAGAATACCTAATTTTCAATGTTTTAAAAACTGGACCGGTGAAGGGTCAATGGTTCAATCGAAATTCAACCGTGATTGAACCGATGACTAATAAATATATAAATTTTTATTATATATTATATATAAGATAATTTTTAAACATATTATTTAGCTATTTATCTAACTTAAACCTTCAAACTTCAAAACATACAAGTTTTTTTTTTTAAAGTTCACCATCACAACACAAAATAAGATAACAAAGATCACTAGTCATATTTCATCAAAGAGATAAAAAAAGATCACTAATAATAATATTCATTCAAGTCAAAATCAAATGCTCCTTTATCATTGCCAATATGAGCATCTTCAACAGATTCCAAATTTTGTCGTTCGACAAATTTTCAACACCTAATTTCATAATAAACAATAATAGACAAAATTACACTTGGAAATAATATATCTAATCTTTAATATTATATTACAAAATAAATTAATAATAACTTTCATGTTGTTGTGGTGCTTCATAAATTATTGGAATTGCATTTTCCTGATAAATAGCATTTTCCTGATCTTCCTCACTAAGCTCTGGGAATCCATCATTTTCAATGATCCAAAAAATCAATTTTGTCTATAGATTCATAATCAATATGATCATATTTCATCTTCTTGTTTGGTAACCTAAAACAAAACATTAATGGTAAGTTCAAATATAACTATGTTGGAAATCGCAAACAATAATAATAAGTTAATAACGTTTAACTAAAAGTGGAAAACGAAAATATCGATTCTTCAAACGCAAGTTGTAAGTGACATAAACATGATCATATAGCCTTTGATGCTCCAATTTATTTCTCTTCTTTGTGTGAATGCATTCAAAAAAGCTCCAATTTCTCTCGCAACCAGAAGAGGAAGATGTTTGGCTAAGAATACGAATAGCCAACTTTTGCAATGTTGGAGCACTACCCCCGTATAATCACCACCATTAATCTACAAAAAAAATTGTAATTATCAAACAACAAAATACTCATAGATAATAAACATTAAAAGTATTAAAGAATATAATTAAAAATTAAAAAATATTATATTAGTAGTAATATTGTTGGATCCCGTTTTCGGAATCCAACTCTTACCAAAATACCGTCATACTTGAGCTTGGTTTCCTTGTAATTCTTCTTGTTCTAATACCACATCTATTGGAACCGAAACCCAACAGCTTAAATATTAACACTTTCACTCTTGCTCTGTTACAATATATGTTGGACCCCGTTTTTAGAGCCCAATTTCCTGAGTCCTGAAGCCTTGTGCTTATTACCTTACAGAGTTATTAGCTGTCACTCCACAATTGTGGTGAGCGCACACTATTTGACCATCAAAAACATAAGTTCTCATCAATTTCCATATCTATTACTTACACAAATCCTATGCAACATCATAACTTGTATCAATCATATCTCTTAATTCCGAAACGGACATTCACGGGAAAGATTGTGTGTTTTGGACCTTTTAAAGGCTGAATCTGACTTTGTGGTCTCTTTAAAGTTGTAGATCTATAAGTATACTTTCAAATGGTCTAAGAACGAAATCAATCCGACTTCTATATTAAAAGTTATGGCAATCGCGCCAAGAGAGGTACAAAGCGATTTAGGGTTTGAGCATGTTGAACTCTTTTGATCATAACTCCCTCATCCGACCTCCAATTGAAGCAATTCTTGAGGCAATTAATTCCTAAGGCATGTATGTATTCCTCCATAAAATTTGTATCATTTGGAGTTGATTTGAGAGAGTTTGATTTAGAACAAGTGAGAGGTCGGTTAGGAGGGCTTGTTTAGGGTATGAATACATTCTGGTATTTTGATGATATCTTGAGTTGTAGAACTCCGATTGAGGTTATTCTTGCTTCAAAATAAACAAGAGACTTAGAGCTATGATTTATACGAAGAAGTCAATTTGAAATTCTGTTTTGAAGTTTTCCAATTTCTGTTCCCAAGCAGTAAAATTGAGTTCGAGTATGGTGACTATTTTATGTGGCACACCATGGAACAATTTGTAAGTAAATTTTAAAGATTTTATGAGAATAAAGATGAATTGATAATATCTATTATGAAAAAAAATTGGATGGCTATTGTGGTTTAATGCAATAACCCTTAAAGATGATGTGCACGCTCAAGTTAAGTTTCATGATTTTCGCAAGAGGTTGGGTTCCGAAAACGGGATCCAACAAATATAATAGTTACCAGGGTGTAAGGTGCTTAACTTTAACACCTTAAGAGCGCTTTCTCGATTGAAAGTACCTTGGCGATCACGATAAACTTGAAACTCTTGAATGCCTTTTGACAATTAAGCACAAAAACTTTTTATATCAAGCATATCAAGAAGAGCAGATATAATCATATTCTTCTCATGATAGCCTTCAGCATAAAAGAAAGTAGGATTCAAAAAATATGCTACAGCATAAAGATTAAGCTTTAAGTGCTTCTCCCATCGAGCCTTGATGATATCGGTGTAAGGCTTATATAATTGTGGCTTCTGTTTAAAGATCTCCTTCACTGCATTTTTTATCCTAAACATGACCTCATAAAAATAACCCAAAGAATGTTTTTCATCCACATATACAATTCTCAACAATCGAATGATAGGAGCACAACTTTCACTATGATCAAGCAATCATTCCAAAATTTGCTGTATAACAAAATAGAACTAACAGCTTTTCCTGTTGCAGTCTTTACCAATCTATGACTAGTAAAATGCTTATCAATAACCAAAGCTTATAAGTCATGCTTATGATCGTAAACATTTCAAAGTAATGAAAGTAGTGACAAACCGAGTTACCCCTGGACGCATTATCTCTCTCCAACCTTCCCTTTTTCTTAACCAAGATAAGAAGATTATATGATTGTACACAAAAGAAGTTACCTTTGATGCCTTTGAAACAAGTTCTACAACATGAGGCATATTACCAATATCCTTTAGAAGGAGATTCAAACAATGTGCAGCTCAAGGTGACCAAAAAATATGCTCGTAGCGTTCATGTATCAATTTCTTAAGCGCTACATAATTTCTTGCATTATCTATCACTACATGAACAAAATTAGTTGCTTCAACACACTCAATAATTTTAGAAAATAAATTAAATAATGATCTCGCATCTTTTACCATATCTAAAGCGTCAACATATTTCACAAATGTTATACCTGTAAAAAAAAAGTTAAAAAGCTTAACTTGTATAATAACAAGCCAAATTCATAATATTATACTTTCTGGACAATAAATTAGAAAATTTATCAAGTTTTTTGTCTTTGATCACTCCACCCATCTGCCATGATTGTACTTTTTTGCCCATTTTTGTCTATTTTTATCAACAAGTAACTGACATTCTCTCTTACAATCTCCTAACAAATTAACCCTCAAATCATAATATGATGAACCTTTAATCCCAGGCCCAATAGCAGCAATTGCATCCAAAGCTTCTTGAAAGTAAGGAGACTGAATTGTCTTGAAAGGAATACAAACATCAAAAATCCATCTAACAATTGCAATATATGCCTTGTGAATTGCTTCTTTACTAGATAACACACTTCTCAAACTTGGTTGAGACCTTGGAGTTGTCCTTGGAGGAAAATATGAATATCTTTCCATATCAATAGCTTTCCTTTTCTCTTTGCGTTTACCAAGTGCTTGTCTCTTAGTTGAACACATTTGTTGTAGTTCTTGAATTTCCTCTTGAGATTCAAGTTGATCACCATATGCTTCATTCAAATTCTCATTTTGTTTCTTTTGTTGCACTCGCCTTAATGACTCTAACATTTTTTTACAGACATCATGACTGACCTTTTTACAAGAACTTATTTGACCAGGTACACCGGCAAGATTTTATTTCATCCTATTTATGCCACCTCCTCTAAAAACCAATGAGCAGTGTAGACAAGTAAATATATTAGTAGCACCCTCTTTATGCAAAACAAAATGTTCCCATGCAGGATAGGTTTTTCGACGATGTGGATTAACTGAGTTCGTTGTAGATTATTGTCCGAATGATTGTGTGTTGGGATTAGGAGTATTCGAATCATTTGGAGTGCTAATCTCATTAGGAATATCCATGTTTCTAAATTCTGAATTTCCTAAAAAATTAAAAATACAAAATATTATAATGTCATATTCATATATAGCATTAAATCTCTCTAATCACAAATTTTTAGCAAGACTACTAACTAGATAATAGATTATGTACCAAACTAGCTTTTATATAGGTAAGTTACTCACAACAAACTATTAGGTGATACAAATTATAACAAGTAAATTATTACATCTAATAATCTAATTAATACATAACTGGAAGATACCAAAAAGAAAAAGATATGTGAATTTAAAAAACTTGTCCATAATTAGAATTAAACAAAGAATGACCAAAACTTGGACCATTCTTTGAAAAAAAGTTATTTGATAAAGGTATAAAACAACAAAATTTGCTAAATTTATATAGAACTTTAGATAGTACCATAGTTCATAATTCATATTAATAATTAATTTTAGTTAATTAAACACATAATATTAAATTAAATTATTCATACTTCTTATTAATATATATTAAATAATTTAATAATATATATTTAGTTAATAGTAAATTAGATTATGAAAAAACCTAAACTAGTTTTATAGTTTTCATAATTTTGAAAACATAAAGAAATCAAAACTAAAACTAAAACTCAAATAAACATTTTTTAAACGAAAACTAAAATAAAAATAAAACAAAATATGCTCTAAATTTTCTGTTGATTAAAAATATACTAAAGGTTATTAATTAATTCTTTAAATCCAACATAGTTTGCGTATGGTTTAACTTAAAAGGTGATGTTATAAAGTATAGTACAACATAAAAATATCTTGTTATTAAAAATATTTTTAAAATTTTGAATTAAAAAAAATACTTTGCCCATGAAACTACCCAGACCTATGTAGCACGGACACGGCAAAATGGAGCCGTGTCCGCGTGTCAGACACTCATTGACACACGGTGGATACAACTCGGACACGTCTAGAGACCGCTCGGATATTGCTTAATGAAAAATATGCTCTATAGAATATATGCTCGATGTTTTTTTAGGGGGGTTTATAAAGTACCAAATATGTATAAACTATCAAGATGTTGGAAGTCTTGAAACACATCAATCAATATATATTATATTATGAATTCTGAATTTTTTTTCTTAATTCTAAATTTTATAATATATATATATGTCGTGTCCGTGTCTACCAAATTTTAGAAATTGGTGTGTCTTCGTGTCCGTGTCCGTGTCGTGTCCTGTGTCCGTGTCCGTGTCTATGCTTCTTAGACCCCGACATATGGTTTACTAAACAAAACATCTCAATATCTTTAAGTTGCATATGAACTTTGCACTTTGCAGTAAGAAAGGTCTCTGCACATAAGAAAGGTCCATGTAATGCACAATACAAGTTTGACGCAAAGTGGAAATAGACGCAAAAGTTGAAAGTTGAAGAAACAGACGCAAAAGTGGAAACAATGGAAACAGACGCAAAAGTTGAGTATTGAATTTTGGTAAGACTAGCCAACCATTTGTTTATTGATATCCAGAATCAGAAGCATACCCAAAGAGATGTTGACTTCCACCTAGAGGAGAATGAAAATAAAAATAAAAAGCCACGGAACTTTGAAAGAAATGAACCTGCAAATTCTCAAGAGAAGCATTGGAAAAATAAAATACAAACTTATTAAGAGAGATAGAGAGAGAGACGTGAGAGAGAGAGATAAAGAGAGACTTGAACTTCTAATAATTTTAGCCAATGAAGAGTGAACAGTGGCAGTGGCAGTCGCTGAGATGATACCTAAGACTTGAGAGAGAGTAGCGTTCTGTCTTTTTAATTACCTGAGTTTTGATTCATTTTAAATGAACTGACCGATCCTTTATTACACCAATTTAGAGGTTTTTATCGATCAAACCGTATAATGAACGGACCAATTACTCACAAAAAATAATGGCTAAATTGAATCGTTTCATGCTTTGGATCACCGGTTCTTCGGTCCGACCAGTCGGTTCAGTTCGGTTTTCAAAACACTGCTAATTTTTCATGCATCTCACAGTCATCATGAAGGTGGATTAGGTTAGGTTTTCTTGTGTCAAATGAAAGAGACAATAAGATGAAAGTAGCAATTGATAGATGAGAGAGCAAGTTTCAACGTTGGTGGAGGTTGGTAACAAAATTTATGAAGAAGGTAAAGATAGTCACGAAAAAGAAGAAGAAGGCAAAAACAAAACAATAACTTGGTCTTTCAAGTTAAAAGAATCGTGAGTTTAAAGGCTTGGCCACATGTCTAATTTTAATGGATTTAAACTAGTTCTTTTATTTAACTAATCCAATCAATTACAATTCCTACTCCAATTGTCTCCAAATTTTTAATGACACTTGTCAATAAATCACAAAGTCATTTATCAAAATTTTCACTGCAATTTTGCAGTTAATTCTACTATTATTTATCAATTGTCTTACCATTTGATATTTTTCCTAGTCCAAAAATGCCCAAAATTTTTAGAAAATTTTTAAATTTCACCAAAATTCTAAATAAATACATATACTCTCCAAATCAATTTTCATCACATAAAAACCACAATTCTCAATACAATAACATTTATAAAATCAATTATACTTAGAAAATATCAATGAATGCATGTATAATCATTTAAATGTGCAAAATCAATATTTACATGCTTGTGTATGATATATTATGCATGAGCATGAAATGTACTTTCTAACTTGAGAATAATCTCTCATATACATTATTCTGGCCTTAACATGAGTAACGAGATATTACAATAAGGAGGCTGGAACAAAAGCTGAAGGCACTTAACGTAGAGAGAAGGAAGAGCATCTCACTCCTCTCTCTTTATCTGGAATTCATCTTTTGTGTTAAAATTCATCTAGTTGGAGAAATTTCTTTTAAGATAAAAATGGATTTAGGAGTGTGTTGGCTACTATTGATTTATCCATTAAGTCATATATTTGCCATAACTCATAAATGAAATAAGTAAAATTTATAACAAAAGAGTTATTATAATATAAAATAAGTATAAATATTTTTATTCAAACCATTCAAAATATCTTTATCTTATATTTTATAGATTTTTAATATTTTATAAAATATAATGAAGTTTATTAAAAAATACATATTCTTTATGGATATAAAAAACTTATCTATCTAACAAATATTGCATCTAATATGATTGAACCTATATTAAAGGTTTTGTGAAAACAACTAGGAGAATTGATAGAAGTAAGGCATGTGTTTCTCTCAAAAGCTCCTTATAATTCTCATGATCTCTTCTAAAGAAGCTAGACGGTACATTACGAATGTGATTTCATTATTGAGCATTAAATAAAGCAACCATAAAAAAAACAAATACCATATTCCACAAGTATATGATTTGATGGATAGATCAAGAAATACGTTAATGTTTTCAAAATTGGAACTTCGTTCAAGTTATTAACAAATTAAGATTGTAGATGGAGATGAGTTATAAACTACATATTACTATGTATGGTGCCTATAAATTTTAGGTAATGCCTTTCACTTGACCTATGCTCTTATCAAAATTTAGAATCTAATCAATGACGTGATGTGAGAGTTTTTGCATGAATTTTTGAAGGTGTATCTTAATGATATTGTGGAATATAACAACTTTATGAACGAACATGTTACAATTTTGAACATGTTAACAAAGATCTTTCATCATAGAAAAGTCTACTTGAATTGGTTTTAAGCCAGTAATCCCTTACTCTATTGGAGGTTACAAAACAACATATAGGATGTAAGTATCCTAATACTTATAACTTTGCAAGGGATAAGCAAAAATTGTTGAAGGAGGCAAAAGATAACCTTTGAAAGGTTACGCATTGGATTAAGATGTATGTTAGCTAACATCGATGATCATTAAATTTCACTCTTGGAGAAAGAGCATTGTTGAAACTTACACTGCAAATCTGAAAGAAAACCATTAGAAAATGTTATCAGGACACATTCCTAAGTATGATGGCCTCTTCAAAGTTATTAAAAATTGGTAATATTGCTTACCACCTAAAATTGTTGGAAAATTAAAGATTCATCTCAATAGCTTTTTGTGCATGTTTTATGAACATAAGGAAGAACTAAAGAGGAATAATCCTAGAAGTGCTCCTCCAATGGTGTAAAAACAATTGCATAAGGACATAACCATAATAATTGATCATTGATTGTTAGAAACAACACAAGTAAAATTGTTATACAAAATTTCTCATACAATGAAAAGGGGAAGATGTAACATATGCAACATGGAGAGAAAGATACATGCTTTTACGATTTGAAATTGAGATTAAAGCTTATCTTGAAAATTTCATGATGAGGATGCCAACTTCTTTTGATGAAGAAGGACTGTGAGCTCCTCTTCACATTCAAATGAATTTACTAACAAGATGAATCCTTTGTTACTTGTTGATCGACAATATTTAATTATGTTGGTAATATGTTCTACTAAGGACTTGCACAACTTGGTGAAAGCATCAAACATTTGGTTCTAGAACTTCTGCACAACTTTATTTATTTAAGTGATAGTGCCATACACAGATTTTGGAAGGATCATGATTTTAGTTCTAGAGTGGATTCATGTAGTGCAATTATTATAACAATTTATTAACAGTTAATTTGATTGTGAGAATTATATCAATCGGTGTCTGAACACCAGCCAATAATTATTTGGTTGGACTAAACATAATAATCACTAACTATTTGTATAATTTTGTATGAATTAAATATTTTTCCTAGCATTTTGGGATGTAATTATATATAACTTCCATAATTATTGGCTTTTGTTCTTTTCCTTTAATTAACATAAAACTTTTGTTTGTAGTACTTGCTCCTTTAGTTATTTTATTTATTTAATATTTTTAATTGCTTGTTTGTTTTATTTACTTATTTATTTTCTTACTTTTATCTATGTTGTTTGATGATATTATTTCATGGATGAAACAAATAAGGTTTTTAATGTCAAGCTAGAACTTTAGAAAGATACGTTAGAATCGAAGGTTTTAAATTGAATATATCTAACATTAAGTACTTAGAATATGACTTTTCGGACCATATAGTGGCTTCTAATATGGAGGTAAAGATTGGTTCATAAGTTATGCTATGTAACTTTTCAAGCATCTAGGATCTATCATTCAAAACAATGGAGAGATAAATTAGGACATTATTCACCGTATTAGATCAGGGTGAGAAGATACAACTCAATCTCAAAGGTAAATTTTATCATTGGGCGATTAGGTCGGTTATGCTCTACAGTGCAGAGTGTTAACCTATCAAATAATGCATAATCATAAGTTAATGGTGGCGAAAATGAGAATGTTTTGTTAGATGTGCAACCTTATTATAAGAAATAAGGTTAGGAATGTACTATTAAGAGACAAATTAAAGGGGACTAATATTAACAAAAAATTAAGAGAGATAAGGCTTAGGTGATTCAGACATATTAAAAGGAGACAAGTTGACACTTCATTAAGAAGATGTGATAAGATTGTACTTAGGGATTGTAAAAGAAAAAATCAAGACCTAAGAAGAAGTGGGAGGAGGTGATCAATAATGATATAGCTCTGTTAAAACTTACGAAGATGCAACCCTCAATAGAAAACTTTAATCGTGGTCGTTCCTAACGCTTTATAGGTCCCGGACGAAGTAAAAAACCTCAATAACAATATACAAATATTTAAACTTTAAAAGTATATTTTATTCCATACATAAATGACTTAATTTATAAGTCTAAATATTCAACAAAATATTAAATGATCATAACATTAACAAATAATATCTTGCAAATGTCGGTAACAATAAAATCACTAAAATAGTAACATAACACCAAAAAAGCAATAGTAGCAATTAAACAATAATATTAGATTGCAAAACATTGAGAGAATTGCACTAACCAATATATAGATAATCTTGATTTATGAAAAACAATTTCTCTGTGTATTTCTAGATACAATGTTGAGCCCCGAATTTTTTTTTCATTTATGTTATTAAGCACGAATTTTGTTAATTATGTGTTTATGCATTAGTTTGATGAAATTGGGAGTGTTAGTGGATTATTGAGGTTTTGTTGAGTTTAATGTGGTTTGAATGAGAATTATAGGGTAAAAATATGTGAGGGCATTTTAGGAAGACCACTTAGGTTGGAATGAGTAAGGCTTTGCTTGGAGGGTAAAATGGTCTTTACCCATCCAGTTAGACTTAAAGAAAGAAATTAGAAGGAGAAGAGAGGAAAAGAAAGAAAAAGAGAAGAAGAGGGAGAGAGTGTCGTAGGGTGAGGAAGACAAGAAGAGAAAATTTAAGTTTTCGATCCTTGTGATTTCCGACAGATTTGAAGTCATTTTCTGGTAAGTTTGAGTTCATTCCATTGTATTGTGGTTAGATTAAACTCCAAGATGGATTGAACGTGTTCGAATCGGCGGTTTAGGGTTTAAAGGCAAAAATGGATAGATTTCTTAGGTTGATGATTTTGTGCCTGTTTTTAAGTTGTTAATGGGTTAGAAATGTAGTATAGGACTTGAATCAAGGTTTAGATGGGTTGCATGTGATTAAGGGAAGGATTGAAGTTGGGAAATGCTGGAAAAATCAAGTTCGGAGTCGTTCTCCAGACCCGCACGTTGTGACGTGCTCATGAGCACGTCGCGACGTGCAAATTTGTATTCGCCGCGACATGCGAGGAAGGTATGCACGTCGCGATGTGCGAATTTATGCGTCATGCGCGAGCATCAGCCTTCGTCATGACATCGAGGGCGTGTTTGTCGCGGCGCTGCGGCCATTCATGTGCGGCGACGCGAACCCTCTTTTTCTAGCAGCGATGAATTTTGGTATTTTGGGCATATCTTTTGCTGAGGATATCCAAATGAGGTGATTTTGGATTCGTTGTGAACTAGAGATAGAGGGCTACAAGTTTTATAAAGAAAGGAAGTTTGGAATTTGCCTTTTAGGATTCGGGAATTTAGGTGGAAGTCGAATGTAGACTTTTCGTGCTTTTCCTTTTGATTTTCAAGCTTTTGAATATTTCCTTTGAATATTGTTTGAATGGGAACTTGGTTTGTTATAGGAAACCAAGCCGACCTGACCCAATCGCAAGAGGAAGAACAACAGTGAGTTGGATTCTCAAGCGATATCAGGTGGGTAATATATTTATGGTTGTTGTGTGTATGGGCAATATGTGTATGCTTGCTTGCATGTGTGTGACACTGCTTGTGTTGAATTATAAGAAATATTGACAATGCATTGTGATCATGATTATGTACTGCCTTGATAGGCATTATGGCATTTTGCAAGAATGAAAAGAACGAAAAGTATGAAAGTTTTGATAAAATGCTTTGAGCATGAAACGAATTGTTATGTGCTTTGTTTGGGTGAGGGAGTAACGGATCGTTAGTCATGTGCACGTCGACGTATAGCCTTCTCCCGGCTGCTCGCTTGTAGCCACGAGATCCTTGAGAAATCGGACTCATTTTGTTTACGGTATAAACTTCGGTTTATCCGGATCGTTTTACGGAACTCTCAAGCCATTTGTGTGCATTCATTATTGATTTGTTGGGCATGATGCATTTTGTGTGGCTCGTTGCCAATGGCTATAAATGTATATGCCACTGAGCTTCGCAGCTCACCCTATTATCTCCCACTCCTCAAGTGCAGAACGAGACGATCGTTGATCTTGCAAGGCATCGGAAACTCCAAGATAGTTAGGAACTTTGTATTAAGTTAGTATTTTGGTTGGCCCTCCGAGCATATCATCATGGAGGATTTTTATGTATTTTGGATTTAGACTTTATTTTGTATTATGTATGGTTGAGAATACTTGTTGAATTTCTCCGAATGATAATGACATGATGGCTTATGTAATTGGGATAATTAATGCATGTTTAGAATGCATGTGTAGAATGTGTGTATGTATGAGTATATGTTTGTGTGAATCGAAGTTATGTATGGATGTTGGGATCGGGTCCGAAGTTTTGGGGAGCTCGTCGCTGGCGCAGCCCAGGAGGTCACCTCGAGAATGGGGAATCGGGACCCGGGCCCAACATACAAAATTATTAATAATATTATCAAGATCAATATCGTTCAACATGTTCTTCTTAATATATAAAATAACTAAACTATTCAACATTTCTTGTCACATTAAGTAATAAAAATTTCTTTTGTGGGAATTAACATAATGATAAATGTAGTATATCACATCACTGTTTATCATATTATTTAATTGTCAAATAATTTTATTATATTTTATTAAAATTTTAAGTAAATTTAATATTATGTTAGTTTTAATAAATATAAATAAAATAAAAGAATAAATGTTATAACACTTAAATAATAATATACAAATAAATAATATTTTTAGAATACAATAAATTTAGGGATTTATAATAATAAAAGAAAAAGGCTGCAAGTGGATAAACTACAAGGTTGCAATGAATGATCATTAAAATATTTAAATATTTAATAAGTTAAAATATATATATATTAGAGATTTTATCTTTAAATTATCATTGAGAACTTTGAAGTCATAACTGTAAAATTCTTTTACTGCTAATTTTTGAGTTAAATATTTTAAATTTATAGATTGAAATAAAATTTTTGAGTGAAAGAAATACACCTAAATATTTTAAAAGAATTTATAAACACAAATGTTAACTTTTAAACGTGGAAGCCGAAAGTCACGGAGAGCGGTACGCCCAAAGTCTCCTACATTTCTCTGTAAGAAACCATTAAATGGCGCTTAATAAAATGTTGAAATGAGCGTTAATAACCTTTGGATGATATTTTTACTTGTACTTAATTATTTATTTTATTGTTATTATTATCTTTATGTCTATTTTTATTTTATTTTTAATTATTACTACTTCATCATTTGTATCTTTTATTTTATTTTATTTTTCATGCGGATTTATCAAAATTTTCCTCTCTATCGGTTAAAATAAGATTACATATTTCTAAACCTTCATAGATTTTACGTATTAGCGAGACTTCTACTGAAATGTTATTATAGTATCTCTATATTCATTTTGTTTTTCGGTTTGATTTTTTCAATGTGAATTATTGACTATATTTTGTAAAGTGTGCATGAGACATTTTCATGCTGTTTCTATTTTTGGTTTTTCACTCCACTGCTGTTAATCTGATGTCTATCCCAAAAATTTATGAAGGTAGTTGATAAATCATAAAAGGACGCCTATGAAGTATTTAAGAAATTGAAAGTATGAGAATTTGGTTGCGATACAGTGGTATTTTTGTGCAGATCTTAACCTCAAAAGTAACTCGGTATGGCAGTGATCAATCAGGTGGTTTGAGCCTTAATGGCTGGCGATGTATCGTCGCTTAATATAGTATTCCAACCGTGGTTGCAAGTTTATTTTCTGGAAAGAGGGGTTCGCTGGAGTATGGCTTTATCACCGCTTAAGACGAACTTCTATGGCAGCATTCCGTCTTCTGTAATGTCATGTCCCTGAAACTCTCTCATTGGCACTCTCAGATATAAAAGGATGCATAGGCTGTTAGAAAATATATAAAATTAATTGAATTGGTCTCACACAATAGCTTAAGTTTTTGTAGTGAAATGATCGTTTAATATGATATCAAAGCTTCTACAACCAAATGGTTATGAGTTCGAATCCTACCACCCACTAATTCTAATTAAATTAAGCACAAGATAAAATAGGCCTGTGCAAATTTCAAGCCCAAAGGGCTTTCACTTGAAGAGGTGTGTTAAAAAATATATAAAATCAATTGAGTTGGCCTCACACAACATCTTAAACTATTGTGGTGAAATGGTCGCTTAATATAGGCCACACAAAGTCAATTCTGTTTGCATTTTTATGTTTATTAATCATCAGCATTCGGCATTTTAATACAAAAAACATAAAATCCCGTTCCTACAATCGTGACAGAGTATCCAGAACCAATCCTACAAGAAGAGTTTCTGAAAAGAAGCATTGGTCTCAAGATGCAATAACTTGTAAAATGAACATTACAGTAGAATAAATATCTTGCAGGAATTAAGGAATTACACAATCCCATTGACCACTTACTAATATAGTTCATGTGCGGGAGGGTTACATCTTTTGATAGGACACGCTAGTTTCCACAGAATTAGAGCCGTTTACAAAGTTCATGAAGTGTACATCCGATCACAGTAACAATGAAAATTAATGAATGAGGCTTTAGACCTAAAAAGGATAGTCTCAGAATAAACTTTGAAGGGCATCACTACTGGGATTGTTTAGGTATGGAGATTTTCTAAGAAAATAGAAGAATGCCTTTTAACACCGCTTCCGGATCAAATAAAACCAACAACTGAAATTTTCCAGGCGAAGCCACTACCAAAAAAGGTCGTGAAGACAACAAATTTTGATCAAAACCAGACGATTGATCATGTCAGAGATGATAAATCACTTCCCAATATCTTTGCAGGAAGAAAAGCCTCACCATATCTAAAGAATTCTGAGTTGGAAACCTGTTCATTTCCCCTACTGTGGTTCAGTGACTTCTTTCTCACTGTCGCTGCTTTCTATGTTGTTTTGCAGTTCAATTAACTTCTGATGTTCCTCTGGAGACTGTTTTGTTTTTATTGCCGGCGCAGCTTTAGGCTTGTTGCTTGTGGACTGCTGATACATAATCCCACCAAGCATGCAAATGAGAAGCCCTACCGTCCCAATAAAGGTTGAATGTTTGTCCCAGATAACCAGGTTGATTATTACTGTCAAGAGCTTATTGACT
Source organism: Erythroxylum novogranatense (assembly GCA_029891385.1). NCBI lineage: Eukaryota > Viridiplantae > Streptophyta > Magnoliopsida > Malpighiales > Erythroxylaceae > Erythroxylum > Erythroxylum novogranatense. The sequence goes on along the minus strand of CM057230.1, from coordinate 27,001,846 downwards.
ACACCAAGTACGGTATACCCTGTTGCCGAAATTGCCTTCCGACAAGAAAATCCAAAGAATGAGATCGCCAATCCAAACAAGCAAGACAAACCAACTGGTAAGATCACATCAAAAGAGTACCAATGTGCCTCATGTACCATATCATGCTTTATCTTCTTAAGTTCCCCCATTATAAGTAATTCCAAGGGAAAGAGTAGGAGGGCCTCAAGATTGTTGTATAACACAAGTCCCCATGTATTCAAACCGATGGTCATAACAACATGCTTAATGTACACAAAATCTACAGTCATGCTTATCAAGTAAGCTACAGCCCAGGCATATGCTGTAATGGTAAACTGGTAATCAGTGAGGACATAAAGCACACTTCCAGCAAAGATGGTTCCAAGAGAGATCCATGTCTTGAATGAAGGCCATGGTTTGTGTAAGAACAAGGTCTCTCTATTGCAACAAAGAAAGGGACTACTGAACGAAAACGATGAAAGTATCAACATTGGCATGAAGTAACAGCTCACTGTTGGTAAAAGTGAGAGGTAAAACATGATGGCAGCAGGAGGAATCGCCACATGGTCAGGAGATCAAGTGAATCATGCTCAAGAAACTTCAACCAACCACAAATAAAGACTCCAGCAGCACTAGTGAAATACTGCAAAGCAGTTAGTGCCCCAGGATAAGGGAATTTCATGACAGCCCACTTGTTAATTATAGAGAGAAGGCCTGCTGAAATACAATATCCAGAAGCTACACCAAATATGGAGCTCTGCTGAAGCAGGCCACTGTACCAGGTGGCTTTAATTTCATTACATATTTGATCCTCAGTAACTTTAGGATTCTCCTCATCATTAGACATCTGATAGGCAGCAGTTTTCCAGACATAACAAACCACAGAGTCAGTTTAGAAGAGTCATTATGGACTGTCCTAGTAACAATTCAAGAAGGGGAAAACTTGCAGCCATTCAAAGGCCATAATAAACACCAAACAATAAGCAAATCTCAGATATCCTGTGGTGAATGTGATAAAATAAAGATTTCCACAAAGAAGTTCCAAACAGGCTTTGGGATCAATCTTATCCTTAACAAGTCACAGCAAATAACCTAGGTCTTGAAAAAGTAATAGTAAAAAAAGCCTTTGAGTTCATAACAGGGTATTATCATCATCTGAAAATAAGGTCTTCACTTTTAATCTGCCAACAATGACGAATGACAGATTATTGAAATACATAAATAGTGAGAAGTCCCCTGAGAATGGTCTTTTTAAAGGATATGAAGGACTGCGTTTGATCACATAAATCTACTTGGACATTGTAGAGAATTCAAATCATAATATCAAATTGTTGGATAAAAAACAACAAACTGATAAATAAGCATGAATTTAATCCTTATTTAATCACTAATAGCATGACTGCCAAGTATTAATATCGCATTCACATAACTATTACTGCCATAAATATAATTATCAAACTACAAAATTTCCTCTTTCAGCAACTCTTCAGATAAAAAACGTGATCTTTCAACTTTTTTCCAACTGCTACAATTCAATCATATATATATATATATAATTGCACAAAGCAGAACACGGAAAGCCATCAAAATACTCGACAATTCAGCAAAGAAGCCTCACTTGACTAGCTAGATTACTAATAAGACACGAGTTTAACTTCCACTTCCTCACCTCTCATAACACCAGTAACCACTATTTGGACAAATTCCCTGAGCCCATTTCTCTAACACAACCTTTTCCCTCATCCAATTTTCCCAATCCCCATTCAATTCTCACATATTATCTTACTGCTGAGCCTAATTCACGTTCCCAAATATAAATCCACCTCTAAACTTGATATGACAGTAAAGGGATCAAGAATTGAAATCTCAGCCAGAATAAACTCTAACAAAAGACAGACTCAGCGCAATGCATTAGTAAGTACCCTTGCGCTCCAAGTTTCCAGAAGCCTCGATTTTCCAAACAGAAGAAACACTAACCCACGAATCAAAAGAAATGGAAGCAACGATGGAGAGAAAAACTACCTCTGGATCTCGCAATCTCTGCAGATTTGGCTACGCTCTACACTCTTAGGTTGTTTAAGGAAGAGGGTATAGTGAGCCGCAAAGAAGAGCAACGAAGGGATTAAAAGGATTGGAGCATTGGTTAGCGAGGGAGACAAGGAAGGCTTTTTGTATTTATTTTTAATTCGATTGAACAAAAGCTGTCAGCAAGTAACTGAATCAGCAAGTTGGTACTCTGTCTAGGAAAACTTGCAATTTGACTCATTTAAGATTTTAAGTTAGAGTTTTAAATTTATGATACACGAGACATTAATCAAACACGTGTTCTGCTACCTTCCCGGTTACACAATGGCGAGACTTTCAACTTGCCATCCTTCGAAACACCCCGAATTATAGTAATCAAACTCTCAACTTGCCATCCTGGGTCCTGCCTAATGTTATACATTTGCGTAATAGTCTTCCTTCTTTGGATGAGTCATTTAAGATCCCCATATGGGCTTCACAGACTAGATCACTGGGTAACAGAGGAAATAGTTGACGCTTTACATGTATTAAATCTTATGTACTTGCTTCATTTCACACTCAACTTATGAGATGTGAGGTTCAGAAGATGACGAAGGAGATATCTGGCAGCAGTCTATCACATTCAAACCGAAGGAAACATTATGGTTATACCAACATAAAGAAACACACAGTTAGAAGTTTACCTTGCATCTGCTGCTAAATTTGACTCTTTGGGACATCTCCATTGGAAGATTTTATGTTTTGGTCAGTGCTTCCAGACTGTTAACGAAAAAGATATTTTGTCTAATATTACTTTGTCTTATTTTGTTTTACAGAATTTCAACTATTTATTTTATGGGACCCATGCGAGATTCATGCGAGATTCACATAAATGAATGACTGAGATTCATTGAACACAATAAGATACCATAATATTGGACAGAAGATCTGAAACAGTCTTACGTTAAGTAGAATGAAATTAAAACCTTGTTTAACGTAAACCTGCAGTAATCTTATACTCTTTCTTTGGTTGTTCGTCGTTAAGTTCACTTTCACATTCAGACGCCACCATTTTTTTTCATTCGCTCAATTTCAATTAACAAAATTCTAATTAATTGATTTTAAAGTTAATTTCAACTCAAATTTTTTAAAAAATATTAAAATTGATTTGAAAGACATAATTTAAACTCAAATTAAATTTTTTAAAAAATTATAGGATATAACAAGTGTAGCAAATTTAAAATTGATTTCTCTCAATCGTAAAATTCTAATATTATATTAAATTATAATTTAAAATTGAGATCTCTCAAATATTAAATATAATACTAATTTTATGATGTAAAAAACAAACCCATCATTTATTGGACGATTTTAAATAAAATTTTAACCAAATTAGTTGACAAAATAGATTATATTTTGTTTTAAAATTTCGAAATAATCAAAAATTTAATCATGCAAATGATGCTTTTGGACTATTTCATGTTTGGATCCAAAGAACTTTGGACTCATATAAAAGAGATCGGGCGGAATTTATGAACATATGCTTAGCAATTGGGCCTGTTTTGCTAAAGTCTGAGGCCCAGATTAATCGGGCCAAGGGTTGAAAATTTTGAACCAATCAGGCCAGGGGTTGAGCTCTGGCTAGGACTGTTCCGGTTTATCAGGCCAGGCCCGAAGGATTAAGAGCGAGAAAGCGACGTCATAAACAATATTTTTTAATTGTGATTATATTTTAGTGTTAGTACATTTAAAAATTGCGGCAATTTACTGTTATTAAGCATAAGTTCCACGTCAGACTCACTCACCGCCTAATTGAGACAAAAGAAGCCAATCTCAACCGTCAACTTCTTTAAGCTCTGCTACTGCCTGTTCTTAGATTATCCAGATTCAGGTAATTCGCTTGGTTCATGCAAATGCTGACGGTGTCACTTTTTTCCTCATTGATTTGTAGTTTTTCAAAGGAGGGTTTCCTATAGATTCTGTTGTCTTTTGGTTTTTTTCAATGGTCTCTGTTCAGATGTAGATCCCACTCTTTTAATTGCATGATTAGTTTCCAGTGGCTTGGTCAAGGTATTTGCATCTGTTCATGTTTTGGCTTTATGGCCTTTTATTTCTTTATTGGATTCTTTTCTTCGATGTGTAGTCTTGTCACAATATAATAATGACATACATTTGGATTGATGTGAAATTTCTCCTTTTTTTCTTTCCACTTGGCAAATTTTCTTCGAATGATGATTGGTTGACATGGGCTCTTCTTCATCTTCTTCAGTTTTTTTAATAATGGCTTCTGACTCTATCTCTCTCACGATTTAATCATTCATGGAGTTCCTCTTCAGGTGCATAAATAATACTTGGTCTAAGGTTTAGTTTACCTGCTATAATTTTGTTTTAACCAAGTATATTGTTCGAATTTGGTGGGTCTTATCCAGAAATTCAAGACCTTCCCACGTTATCTTTGCCCTTCTTTAACAGTGCTATTTCGTCTGTTTTCCAGGTTGAACTTAGTCCTCCAGCATTTTCTTTGATTTGGGTTCTGAAGTAGAGTTCCTGATCTTTTGCTTGGTTGCTGTTTCTGGTTCTAAACAGTGTTGTTTGGTAAAACATGGTTCTTGGGTTGAGATCGAAAAACAAGAAAGGCAATTCGGTGCAGATCGATTACTACATCCACGTACAGGAAATCAAGCCTTGGCCACCTTCACAGAATCTAAAATCAACTCAATCCATTGTGTTCCAATGGGAAAATGGCGATCGAAATTATGGTTCTTTCATTTCCAGTTTTGAAGATGGGAAATTTGTCAGCGAGTCCTTTAGGCTTCCAGTTACATTATGTTGGGAAAACTCTAAGAAAGTCAAAAGTTTCCATAGAAACTACCTAGAATTCAACTTGTATGAACCTAAGAAGGACAGGGCAACAAAAGGTCAACCTCTGGGATCTGCTGTTATAAATCTAGCAGATTTTGGAATCATTGAGGACAATGCAATTATAAGTGCGCCAATCAGTTTGAAGAAGAATTATAAGGGCAACGTACAGCCAGTTCTTTATATTAATATTCGTCCACTTGATAGTGAAAAGTCCACTTTGTCTAAAGGGGTCTCGTTGGAAAAGGATGGAAGTGAATCTGTTTCGGAAGTTACCAATGAAGATAGTGAGATTGCATCATTTACTGATGATGATTCCTCTTATGTTGTGGAGTCAAGCAAAAGTTCACCAGGTCAAGAATATCAGGTACTCTTTTCAATTGTTACCATTTCACTCATTGGTCCGTTCTTTTATTGTTATGTTTCGCAAGCTTTGGTGATTATAGCTGTTAAATTGGAAGAGTTCGCAAAATGTGTCTTAAAACATACCAAGTAGCGGTACTTTTAAAGAAACTTGGGTTTATGAACTTGAGGTCATAAAGTTTGAATTCCTAATTGAGTTAGATGTTGAGTACTCAAACCTCTGACAACAATTTGCCATTTAACTGCAACGTACAGAATGAACTCCAAGCCAGCCATTTCATACCTATGTATGGTGCTGTAGGAGCTATTGTTCATTCCATTCATCCAAATATCTCCACATTACTACTACTTAAATTGTATTCTTATTATTGAAGTTTAGAGGACCAGCAATATTAATACTTTCCTTGATCAAGCTTCCTATTTCTTCAGTGAGTAAATAGCAAGTTACATGAATATTACAGAATGGACAAAGGTCAACCCCATATTCACGTTTAGCACCTCCTAACACAGAGGAGAGTACAAAATCAAACCATGCAGGCTCTGTGGAGACTTTTCCCAATAAAGATGCAAACGGAAAAGCTTGGTTGCATGACAGCAGTGAAGCAGAGTTGGCTGTTACCAGTACATCTCACACTAATCTAAGTGGTGTAGAAAGAAGGAAGCAGCAATCCAATGGACAGGATAGGGATATTTCAGCGGGAGATCAACTAGATTCGCAGGAAAAACTTATTGATAAATTGCCTCATGATGCTATGCCAAAGCAGGTACAGTTAAGGAGTAACACTCTTGCAATGAACAGGACTGCAACTGCAATACAAGCCAATACACGCAGAGATAAACTCAAGCATCTTAAGTCCGTTCAGTTGCAATTTGACTCGACTGAGAGCATTAAGCCGATTAGCGATCCCCTATTCCTTGAGAATGCAAAGAAAATTAATTTTGCCGACAATGCACGAAAAACTGTTAGAAGCAATTCTTCAAGTGAACGAGAATCTTTAGATTACAAAATCAATTCAAAACCAGCTGTTGAAATTAGAGATAAAAGTGTTGGTGAAGCTGCTGATGCCAATAGTGGCCTTAATTCTGTTGATGCAGAGAAAAGTTATTCAGTAAATAAAGTCCAGATTATGAAGAAGGTGAAAGAAAATGATCTTACTCAAAATATACGGGCAGGTGGTACCATTAACGTGCCAAGTGGTAAGGAAGAACCGAAAAATAGATTGTCTGGAAACAATGTGGAGTTGGAATCTAAAGTTGAAATCCTTGAGGAAGAGTTGATGGAAGCTGCCGCCCTTGAGGTTGGTCTTTATTCAGTTGTTGCTGAGCATGGAAGCTCCACAAGTAAGGTGCACGCTCCAGCGAGGCGTCTCTCAAGGTTCTATTTTCATGCTTGCAAGGCAAGATCCCAGGCTAAGAGGGCCAGTGCAGCTAGAGCTATCATCTCAGGATTGGTTTTGGTTTCTAAAGCATGTGGAAACGATGTTCCAAGGTATGCAGCAATACCTGTTATTCTGACTTTAGAAAAACAAGCTTACAATATGACTTCTGTGAATTAATACAGATCACTAATTGATTAAGTGAAATAATATCCCTTGTAATTGCTAATGAGTAACCCTAAAAACCATTTCTGACACTTTCAGTAATATAAGTCTGCTCATTCAAGGATATCTTCTGAGAACATGGAATTGGAGCATACTATAATTTATATTCAGGTGTATAAACTGTTGCTTGACCATCATATTGTATTTTTAATTATAAGATTAATCAAAAACTAACTTTCTTGTGCATGTTGGTTTAAAGATCCTATCTTCTTTGATCAGATTAACTTTCTGGTTGTCAAATTCAATTGTGATACGAGCAATTGTAAGCCAGACAGCAGAATCTAGAGATCGAAAGGCTTGGCACGAGTCCTCAACGTATGAAGATCCCAAAACCAATGGAAAAGAAAGTTGTGATGAGTGGGAGAAATCTCAAACTTATATAATGGCATTGGAAAAGTTTGAAGCATGGATCTTCTCTAGAATTGTTGAGTCAATTTGGTGGCAGGTCAAATCTCAGTTCTTTGCCAATTCTGCATTGAGTTCCCAACTTTCTAGATACTCTGGTATGTGGACCATGCTCACGCAATTTTTCCCTTTGTGTTCTTCAGACCCTGACTCCACATATGCAGTCAACTGCACTGAAGGGTTCAAACTCAAAGAAGCACCACTCTAGAAGGAATGGACTGGGGGATCAAGAACAGGGGAATTTTGCAATTGATCTATGGAAGAGGGCTTTCAAGGATGCATGTGAAAGGCTTTGCCCTATCCGAGCAGGGGGCCATGAGTGTGGCTGCTTGCCTGTCTTAGCTAGATTGGTAAGCTTTTAAATTTTTAATTTTGTTTCTCAGAGTAGAGTATATGTTCTTATTTTATGTTAATTGAGAAGGAGAAGATTTTCAACTTTGTCATTCTTAAGCATTCTTTTTCTGAAACTTGATCTTATAGGCATGCCACTAATGAGTGATAAGTGTAAATTTCCAATAGATTTTGAAGTGTATTCATTAATATACTAAACAAGATTGTTCCTCACTTCTACGCCTTACCCTTTATGACCCTTGAAGCAATTTTAAAGGTTTTATTTTGCAAATCAATTTCTCACTGCCTGATAGAAAAATGACATTTTTTATGTTCTCACTAATAGGTAATGGAGCAGTTGGTTGGTAGATTGGATGTGGCAATGTTAAATGCCATTCTTCGTGAATCAGCTGAAGACATGCCAACAGATCCAGTTTCGGATCCTATCTGTGATCCAAAGGTTCTTCCAGTACCAGCTGGAAAGTTTAGCTTTGGGGCTGGTGCACAACTGAAAAATGCAGTGAGTACTTAAAATGATTTTAAGGTTGTGTATTGCTTAGAATTTGTATTATGGTTAGTTTATACATTGTATAATGCTATGCTATGTACCCCAAGTCTGGATATCAGCCCCTTGGTTGCTTGGAAAGGCTTGTTAACTACAGAGTCAAACTCAAGCTTGCCATTCAGAGGAGTTTATTCTGTCTTGTACATTCCAACATCTTTCGTTCAATAGTCCCCTCATTCTATCCACCGTAAAATATAGCCTGACAGTAGTCGAACTTGGTTCACCTCTTTTACATTTCGATCAAGGAAGTCAAAAATCAATTGATAGAAATTGCTTAAAAATATGGTTGGTGTAATTTCAGTCTTTCTGTTTCTATCTGCATTGTTATCAGATCCGTTATCCAAGTTGAGAGAGATAAATTGACCAAGTATGGCCACCCCCTATTGGGCTGTACTATTAAACCTAAATTGGGGTTATCTGCCAAGAATTTCGGTAGAGCAGTTTATGAATGTCAAGTAGGGCTAAATGATAATTCAAGTAGAAATACAGTTACTTTTTCAAGTTTGTAAGAGCTGGTTCCTTAACTGCTAATAAATTCTCTGTGATGTGGATGATGGAAGTAGTCACGAAAAATCCGAACTTCTTTGTTTTGATTGAGAATTTCCTGTTTGTTTATTTCTCCAGGTTGGAAACTGGTCCAGATGGCTTACAGATTTGTTTGGAATAGAAGATGATGACTCTCTAGAACACCAGGATGAAACTAATGGCAACAGGTTAGAATGTGAGGCATCCTTCAAGGCTTTCAATCTTCTCAAAGCATTGAGTGACCTAATGATGCTTCCATTCGAGATGCTTGCAGATAGGTCTACTAGGAAAGAGGTGTGATCCTCGGATACTTTTTTTTTTCTTCTTATGCCTTTTGGATCATTGTATGTATCTTAGGTCTCCCCTTCATCTATAATTGTAGGTATGCCCAACATTTGGTACACCATTGATCAAGAGGTTGCTGAACAATTTTGTCCCGGATGAATTTAACCCAAATCCTCTACCCACCGCAATTCTTGAGGCCCTGGATTCGGAGGTTAGTCCACCATTATGTTAGTCATTCTGCATTATCCTCACCAGAGTGACTGATTTCTTCTTGATTGATGACTTCCTTTGACTTATTATTATGACTAACTTGAGTTGTCACTATGAATTAGCTAATGTATTCTCTGGTCTTTGTAATACTATTTTAGGATCTTGTTGAGGAAACGGGGGAATCAATTAAAATCTTTCCCATAAATGCTGCTCCCACAATCTATTGCCCACCTCCTGCGTGTTCATTACAGAACATTATAGGAGACTTCCGAAGTCAAATGTTGAAGAGGAGTGCATCAACATTGCTACAAAAATCGTATACGAGTGATGATGAGCTTGAGGAATTGGATTCACCTATGAACTCCATAATAATGGACAACTCTAGGACTTCTCCTGCTTCTTCAACAACCTCAAGTTGGATGGACAAGGGGAAGTGGAGCGGAAAAGTTGTCAGATATCATCTCCTTCAGGAAGCGTGGAAGGATAGTGAATAGTGTTAGTTCTCTTTCTCCCTTCCTCTGTTTTGTATACAGAAGCACGAGTTTAATATTTATCATGAATACTCAATTTTGTTTCATTTAAGAGGTAAACAGAAACTGGCAATTTAATACCAGAATAAGCTTATTATTTCTGTTGTCACTATGGTAAAATGCAGTTCATAATGTTAACGAAGTTGAGTGAAACCTTGGTTAATTTGTTCCACTTTCAAGAACACATTGTCAAAAAACCATTTTCACTACAAGCAAACTTTTCCCAGATTCATAGGATTTACGTTTCAGGTTTTAATGTTTTAAGTGATGCTGGGGTTTCTTTTCCAATGTACCCAAATGGAAAAGTCGTTCCTTTTTATCGAAATGAGTTATCTGGTTATCCTAAAGCTCTGTAGAATTGATTATCGTTTGAATGGAATGGAAGTGATAGGACTAACAGAAGTAAAAGAAGCCAGGATCTGCAATTTGTACCATACTCTTGGTCGAAATCAGCTATCGCTTTGATGTTAATACACTCTGGAAATGGAAACTGGTAAACATTTACGTGTGGAAGTTTGCAATATAGCTGAAGGTAACTATAAAAGTTCCAAGGTCTCACATGCCAGATTGTTGGCGTGCATGAAGAGGTACCACAGGGATAACGAATTTACAATTTCAGGATATAGGAACCTAATTGGAGGAATCACAACACAAGCATAATTCAGTAGAATTGCATAGTTTCTTATGTTAGTAAATAAAATAACCGTAAGAAAAAGGAATTTTGTTTTACAATATTCTAAATTTACTTAGGATACGATTGATTGATGACAGGTTAGGTTGAATTCGGATCCAATCTTAAACAAAATTTTGAACTTAGTTTGGAATTATCAAATCCAAATAATTAAGTCTGAATTCATAGTCTAAATCTAATCAAATTTTGTTTGGTTTGTCAAATTCGATTCAAGATGAGTCGGATTGAGACTAATTTATTATGATTGGTCGATTATGAGATTTATTTTAAAATTTTAATATTGGTACAAAATATAAATAATTTATTGACTCATTTATTAAAATAAAATAAATATAAATTTGTTTTTGAAATAAAAATGCAATCTTTTACAATAATACATGAAAAGTATTATTCCTAATTCATAAAATATTAAATTAGATAAATAAAGATTTAAATAATATAATATTATAAGACTATTAATTAATCTAAAATAAAATAATTATAAAAATCTGTAAGCAAAGAATGAAGGCTAATGATTGTTAACTAAAACTAATCCATTTGAACTAATAATGAGCAAATTGGCTAATTAATGGTAACAAAGAATTTAATTAATTGTTTTAATAAATTAATATAAATTAATTAAAACAGCTGAAAATTAGGAAAAGAACAAATTGTTTTCAATTTTTCATTCTAACTTTAATTATCTCATGACTAAAGAAAATTAATTTTTATGTAAGCAAAGACAAATTGTGAGACCGTCTGATGTTAGATCTCTGAGGTCTAAGTTTGATTGATCTGCAGGCAACCAATCATTGAAAGGAATCACCTAGAATTACTAACGTAGAATCAAACCTATAACACACCTGTTGTGGACGATCGTTTCCTGCTAGAGCCTATGGTGGCCTTTCATTTTGACCAGCAATTAATAGATAACATGGGAAACATTTCCTGCCTTCTTTTCTCTCCTTTGTAAATAGGTGTGCTACTTCTGTTCATTAATTGGCTTCTTATTGGCTGTTGTTTAGCTTTTTTTGGTCACAACCCTAAAAGATCTGACAAGAAGTTCTGCTTGTCTGGGAATTCATGGTAATTGTATGGTTAAGGAAGAGATAGCCCTCCTTTTTCTCTGGTTCATTCATAGTCTATGCTTGTCCATTGTTGGTTATTGCTCTTTCTCCGATGAACTTGTTGCATTCTTTTGTCGGGAATTTTCAGGAATCAGCCCAAGCCACCAGGATGAGTTCCAGGCACCGTCCCCTACATACCTGTGGAGCCTGTTTCATAGCGATTGCTCACAAAGCATGCACAAAAGCCCAAGATATTAAAGGACCTGTAGGTTCAGTGACAAAAAAGATGGCAAGAGTAGCTTCTGAAATTTCTCCATTTTTCTATGCGTTTCAGTGTCAGCTGCTGGCGAGCCTCGTCTTCTTGGACGACCGCATATTAGGCCTCGAGAAAACAATAGAGGCCATTTTTCCACCATCAGGACAAGTGTTCGATAAGGTTGATCAGCTCGTGGAAATCATTGAAGTTTTGCCTGAGAAATTCGATGATGCTGTCGATAAGTTTCCTTTAATGATCCATCAAGTTCCTTTCCTTGACTGGGCATTGGTTCTTGCCATCTCATGGCTAAACTTTTGGCTCTCTATATTGATTCAGTTGGGATCAAGGAGTGCAAAGGAGAAGGAGATCATTGTTGATATAAAGTGTGATGAAAGTAATGAATCAGCCAACAATAAAACCCAAAGTGATGCACTAGAGAAAGCTAAGGCAGCAGATATACCAAAAGCTGAGACTGAAACATTATCATATAAAGATGCATTAGAGAAGGGAACAAAAGAAAAAACGGATAAAGAGGAAGAAGATGGAGAGGCGCATAAAACTGTTTCCGACACAGAAGAAACTAAGGAAGAGGTGATTAAGCAGAATAATGAGCAAAATAGAAAGATGAACATAGCAAGCAAAGGTGATAAGGAGGTCGTAACTTGGGAAGGAGAGGATAAAACAGCCAAAGTCATGAGCGACGATGACCAAATCTTAGAGCTATTTGAATCAGCCTGGCTCAGGAAACCAAGTAAGAAGATTGAAGACAAGGCAATGCCACGTTCTGCGTCAAATAAACTGTAGAAGAAACCTTGCTGTGACGTTGGACTTCACACAGATTATGTAGTTATCCAACAGGGAGTGGAAGAAACCTCCGATGTGCTGGATTGTCTTGATGATCGGTGAAGAGGGCAGTAAGATATATAACGTATCTAATGTACGATCACATAGCATTCTATAGGTATGTATTCCAAGTTACACATACGACTTTCCATTATATGAGGGAGGCAACGTAACCTAGTTCTGTACCCTCTCTGCCATTGCTGAGAAGGGGTATAATTATTGATTATAAAACATAATGTACATAAAGATAAAGGATTTATAATTGTATTATCAGAGTTACTTGTGTTTCTTATGAAACAAAGACATGAAGCTGTAGCTGTCTGTTATTCTTTACGTTTGAGATAGGTTATGAAACTCTCGTGTGAACCAAGATTAATATTTAATAGAAAGATGGTAAACTGTAATTTTATAATTAAAATTTTTCATTTTAAAATTTAGATTTTTTAAACATCCAACTTTAATCGCATCTTTTTCGTTATAAGAATATGAAATTTTATCAAAGTTAGTAAATGATCTGAAAATCAGATCAGACGACTGAGTAATTAGCTGCAACTAAATTAATTTTCAGTTTATTTTTTACTTTTAGTCTCTAAATCTGAGGAGAGCCAAAGTCTCTATCTGGGTTTTAGATAAAATAAAGAAAGAATTTGAGGTTGAAGAATCCTTATTAATTGAAAGAAGAAGCATTTACTTTGATGCATGATGAAAGCCAAAAAGAAGCAAAAGTGAGAGGAAGAGAACCACCATTTACACGTTACCAAAGACAGGTTCTTCTGCCTGTCTCTATGTATCTAGGTATATATTATCTCTTAGTCAAACTCTCAAAATCAAAGTCATACAAATACAGAATAAATACTTTCTTTCAACGATTTAATATCTAATCTAATTTTTAAATATAATATGCCCTAAGATTATATTTGATTGGAAGTAAAGTTTTAAATAAATGAAATAAAATAAAATAGAATGGAAGTTATAATATAATGAAACGTAAATAAATATAATATTAAAAATTATTATTTAAAAGAACGGAAGAATTTCGTAATATAATATAGTAAAATATTATTAGAAAAAAGATTTATAAAATAATATAGTATAACATTCCATTTTGTACTTTCTAAATCAGAAATTTTTATTTTTACTAATTAAGATAAAATAAGGTGTAATATAAGACCTCTTTTTATTTAATTATATTATAAAAATTCGTTCCAAATAAAAGAATAATATTATATTCTATCGTATCGTAAAACTCTGAACACCCATAGAAAAGAGAGAGGAAAAGTACGAAGAGGCAAAAGTAGATGACGTCAGGATAAAATTTAACACGCCCACCGTGGGGTTCGAACCCACGACCACAAGGTTAAGAGCCTTGCGCTCTACCGACTGAGCTAGACGGGCCTGCTCTATCTAAAAAGCGGTGTGGACCAAATGTAAAAGGCTTCTTACACAGTGTCAAAAAAGTAAAAGCGCACAATTTTTTACGCTAATCTAGCATAGCTTCCATTATGATAATAACATTTTGGTACGTACACCCCTACTCTGATGAGGATTCAAAGAAATATTTAAGAAGGAAAAACCATAGCTTATAAGGGCCTGTACATCTCCTCTATGGAAATCAAAAATATATAATGCCCGTGATGTCAGGACTAAGGAAAGAGAAGAATAGAAGATACAACAATACATTTACAACTTTTTAACACTGGTAAACCGAATACCTCTTGCTCTTCCAAAGAAAGCTTAAAGCTTTACCCATCTTTCTTCGTGAGACAGATTTACAAAATGGCTTCGACTCATTAGGAGGTATAGCACTGGAACTACTCTCGGCTCGCTGAAGGCGTGCCTCAGCGGATGGCTGATCTCGCTGTCGCTGCTCTCGGAACAGCATAAGAAGCTTTTGTGCCTTTTCTTTCCCCTTGTGGTTCCATTCACCGAGATAGAGACCAATGCAGGTATAACTCCTTCTTGTAGGACCATTTGACAGCATTTTCACTTCCATTACACAAAATGTAGAGGCAAGATACGGCTTGCTCCTGCTCAATGGCTTCGCCGATGTCCAGTAATGATGCCAGCCAACTAATAAGGCTGGTAGCTGATACCATTCCTCTCTTCCAGATTGGCTTGAAGCTAAATTTATCAACACTGCTATACATCTTTCTGTACATGCATGATCACCAGGAGCAGCAATCAGGGCTTGGAGGCCACTAACAACGCCAGCTGTAAGGAGGTTGGGAATGTTCGAGGGATGGGAAGAGAGATTAAACAGGGCATGAAGGGCATCAAGCTTGCACTGGGGTTCAGTTTCACCTTGAAGTATCTTCACCAAAAAGGGCACAGCTTGACTTGAGCCAATGATGGACTTTGCTTCCTCAAGGCACGAGAGATTGAGATAGAGGGCTGTTGCTGATCCATGGGTGTCACAGGTAGAGATCATCTCCTCTAGCAATGAAATAACACCAGCTGCCAACATCATTTCCTTGTTTCTACAATTGAAAAATATGAAAAAAAATTCAATTAAATGGAATCACAGCACATATCTGGATTTGGAAAGTCTACACTAAAAGAGGAGCAAGAACTACAAAACACATAGCACAATCTCTCAAAGAACCTGAAAAGCTAAAGTAGTAACTCCCTCTTTCTCCTATTTTACAGAGATTTAGTAGATGGACTGATACTAGATAACACTATTGTATAACTCCAAGACATTTTCGCAACACTCCGGTCAAGGACTAAAATGACTAAAATATACTAGCACCCTATGTTACATTAAGATATACTCCAATTTTTGTAATAATCTAATGACTGCTGATTCGGTGTTCAGAAAAGAAAAAAAAAAGATCCACACACCTGTTGTTGTTAACAGCAAGGTTAAAGAGTGCCATAGCACCAATCTCCTGAGCCATACAACTCTTTGCCTGCATTGCCAACTTCAGAAATTGTAGCAATGCTTCAACAAAGCCATTAGCTCCCATAAAAATCCTAGCCTCTTCATCATCCTTAAGCAGAAACCTTATTTGTTCAACTGTTTTACACTTTTTCTTCACATCTTCCTCTTCATCCAGGATGTTCAGAAAATCCTGATATCTTTCAAACACGTTAACCTCAAAGTCTTCATCCTGTGGAGTATCCAACAGTTTTTTGGACAAATTTTCCTCACCATTTTCCTCAGCTTCCTCAATAGGACCACTCTCCTCAAGAGGAACCACTTTCACCCCTTTCAACTTACCAGAGTTGATACTGTCCACAGATCTTGAATTTGTGGACTCAAGTTGAAAATTGCCAACCTCCAATAGTTGAGGTCCAAAGAATCTGGGGGACCATCAGGAACTGGAACTCCATTCTGTTCACACCAACTGGTAACAAGGCCCTTAACACAGTAATTAGGAGTCAAACTAAGATGGGGTAACTTTTGTTGAGTTTTTGGGCAGGTGTCATGCCCATCACTCAACCATTTCTCAATGCAGATTCTTTCATACGTTTGCCCAGAAGCAATTATAACAGGATCATACATTAGATGCAATGATATCGGACACCTCAATTCTTCAGGTGGAACAGGCATTTGCCCTGATTTTCTAATGTTTGGCCTGAAATTGAAAGAATTAAGCTTCGTAAGCTGTCGCTCAAAGGTATGACCGTCACCACTACCATCCTCTAAACAACCCTGAACTGTTGGTGAACAAGGTGTTGAACCCTGTGAATCATTGTCATCAGCAATTTCACTTCTAAAAAGTTTCGAGTATTTCCTCACAAGATGTAAGAGATAAGCAACAATTGACTCTTTTCGTTTATCCTCCTCAGAACGAGCTCTTTCTATCAGTTTTTTCAGAGCCCTTCTCTCTGTAAGAGCAGCTCTAGAAGAAGTAATACCAAGTTTTGTGACGGCATGGTGAAAGGATTCCAATTCATTACTGTCACTACAATTGTCAAATTTTCTTCCCTGCTGGAGCAACCCAATAATTTCATCGCCAACTTGCTTCTCTAAGGGATCAAGTGAGAAAATGATACCCTCAAGCTCACTAACAATCTCCAAAATCTACGGGATAAAAAACAAGATTATAGGTCAGTCACACTTTAAAACAATACGTATAGTAATAGAAAGAAGAGTAAATATAAACAGCTTTTTCCCACAACTGAGATTCTAAAGAACATAACAGTATCTAGAGAAAATGTGTCTTTAGATAGCCTGCACAAGCAATAAATTGTGTAAATCTATTGCAGTACATGGCAAAAAAGCACAAGTGTTCAGTCAGATGCTCCAACACCCCATTTATAATTTGCATTTCTTCCTCAGGTTGGATTACCACCATTATATTACTCACTTTTGACTAGATCAAAATGAAGAACTGAAGAAACAAAAAGATCATTACCTGGCATCCAATTGATTGAGGCACAATATCTTCAACACGCCTAAGACCATCTACAAGGGCACTTCTTGCCCTTTCAAATCTCAAAAGAACTGAATCTCCAGTTATAGCCTGTACCATAATCGTAATTCCTTCTCATGAATGAAAAACTTTCCATGTACAACAACTAAAGAAAAGAACACAACAATCAGCAGAATATGATGAAGGAGAGAAAAATCATACCAAGTAAAGTTTACTGCATTCAGCGCAATGCTGAAGAACATTCTTAGATTTATCAAGTGCCATGTGAAGTGAACATAATGCCTGTATACCAGATCTGCTTCTAGGTCGTGCGGCTTCCAAGGATGGGAAAATTGATAAGATTTTACAATGAATTGCAGAGAGTGCCTTACACATTTCCCCGTGTAGCTGAATAAGAATTGGCATATTTGTGTGTAAATCAACTTGATTAATTAAACTTTCAAACGCTTGTAGCAAACAAAAAGACCACACTCTTATACCTTGGCATCACTAGCTGCAAACAAACTCTCTTCAACCTCGGTGATATCCATCATTCACATCCAATCGGAAATTTATTGAGAAAATCTATATGATCTGCAGTGAGAAAGAACAGGACAAACTAAAGAAGTTAGAAAAGAATGTCATCCCAATGACTCCCATGTTGATAATTTCAAAAAAGGAAGCAGAGATTTGCAAGCATCAAGCATTACAAACTAAGTGTAGAATCCCATTTTTCTGATAATAAGGAAAGGCCAAAAAACGAAGAAATCAAACAGGATAAACACAACGGCAGTCCCTCAAAGTTTCCGACAAAGGTCTCCAACATAAACAAGAAAATATAAAGCCACCAGGCCAAGTAATAATATTATGTTTATAACTAAACAAATTTCCACGTTTCATTTTTAACACTCAAGACGCCAAAATGAAGAGAACTGCATAATACAAAATAGATTCTCTTACAATTCCCAATTTTAACATAAGAAACCTTCAGAAAGAGACAACAATAGTTTAGTTAAATCCAGAGGGTAGAATTAAAAAGAAACAAGGTTCGATTCAATACCAACATCCTCGAATCGGAAACTATTCGACGATTACAATACAAAAGCACAGATACTGAGAAACCCATTTGATTAAGACGTTTCAAGAAGCAAGGATACCCTGAAACAAACAGGGAGAGACGGGTATTGCAAGACTAGGAATACCAATCAAGAAAACAACACTTTTTTTTTAATTTAGTCATTTCATCAAATAGCTACATAAGTCAAAAATTTTCACGATAAAAACAAAAATGAATGTGATGACTGAAAAGAGATGCCTTCTCGAACAAAATCCTTACACAAAAAACCAGGAACCGTAGTCACCTGTGTGTAATCCATAAACAGAGAACCACAAACCAAAAAGCAACAAAAGAGCAAACAAAAATAACAGCTCGAAAAACCTTTAACACGCTAATCACCAAAAGAGCATAAACGCGCCAAAAACTGAGAAGTTATAATCATAGGAAAAAAAAAATCAAAATAACGAAATCTTCCGTTATTTTAGAACGACCCACTAAAAAAAAGCTAGGGTTTGTTTCAAAAGGTTTACCAGGAGAATCAGGTGAGCCAAGGAGGCTTCATAAAAGAGCATTTAAGACAAGACAAACTGAGAAACCAAACAGAGAATTCTTAAAGTTTTCGATGATCCTCCAACAACAATAACAGCACAAACGACTACAACAACAGACAAAAGAAGTTAGGGTTTGGGCTGCGAATCGGACGTCTGAAAATCTCGCGAGCGGATTAGAGGAGTGAGAGAGAATGGGGAAGTTGGCTTTGAGTGCGTCTCGATGGAGAGTAAAATTTAGGAACAGTTTGTTTTTCTTTAAATGGTTTTAGGGTTTATTTAGTATTTACCAAGAAGTACTGCAGTGGCATGTTTAGTTTCTAATTTAGTTTCCGTTTATTGTTTATTATTGGGGGAGAGAGTTACCGTCTGTTGCTTTGAACTGTTTGGGGGGTTTTGGGAATTTCCGCCGCATGTCTCCCCAACTCACCGGCCGACAGTTGCCGACCTCCTCGTTTGTCGGATAGCAGATCTGTTATAAATATCTCCAAATTATTATATTGTCCTTTTCATGTGAAATTTTAATGCTCCCTCTTCACTTTCCAAGGTACCTTTCTATTTGTTGTTAACACAACAAGAAGCCCACAAGATAAACGCCCCGGCCTTGCTTTTATAGTTGCGATGCATTTATTTGCAAAGTGCTTAAGCTGATCTTTATTAATCCCTTTTATTTAAAATAAAAATTATTTTAGAAAGGTATATATTTATTAAAAATTAGTGAAATGTTTGATATATCTTTATTAATTGCATGTTAAATTGTCTTTAAAATATATTTTATATAATTAGAATGTGAGATAAATTAAATGATAATTTTAAAAATAAAATTATAAACATATATAAAAAATTGTGAACGATACTTATTTTGAATAATTAAAATTTTTTTTAAATAATTTTTATTTTAGATAGAAGGGTTTATTAAATTTTATCTCATTTTGAATTAAAGGGCCTAAAACCTTTAAGTCTCATTATTAGCAAAATTTGGAGAATGAGCAAGGGTGTCTTGGTAAATGAATGATGCGATTGGCAGCGGATGTCTCCGAGCAGGAATACGGAGGCAGGGATCACCTGTTCTGTCTGATTATAATAATGTCGATTCGCCAAGGGTCCACGTGGTCGTGTTTTTAACCATCGATTTTGACAGGTCAATAATTGCCTACCGCCCAGATCCATAATCCCCGCAGTTTTTCCCCAATCAACGGTGAAAAAGGATCTTTTTGTATGACATGATAAGCGTATGAATAAGACCCGCCAAAAATTCACCACGTGACGTGAAACGAACAAGAAGCCGTCAGCTTCAGCATGTGAAAATACAAGGGCTACTCCAGCTCTTATAAATTGACAACGCCACATGTTGATCACCCACAAATGTAGAACGGGGAGCTTAAAGAAAAGAACTTAAATCTAAATATTTAATAATACGGCGATACATTTATATAAAATTTCTATCCGAACAGACGCAATAAAATCGTAGACAGTCAGGTAAAATTTAATACACGAAAAATTTGATCTATAGATAGCATCATTGTAACTCACTTCTTTTTTGATAAGAGACGGAAAATATGCTCAATATCATTTGATTGAATAGTTGACCAACTCCTTATTATTTGAAGAACCCTCCATTTTAATTGAGATTTTTTCACGAAAAGCAAACATGAGATATATTGCTCTGATGTGGTCGAAGAAGTGGTGAACCTAAATCCTCCATCTAGAATATAAAAAATTTGGATAGTAAAAGTTAGAAATGAAGTCAAGCTTGATGTATTGCACTTGGGTGGTTTTCCAATTGCCAACTCCTAGTTTTGTATTCAATTTAATGGAATGGAGACTGTCAGACATCACATTGGTTTTGAATTTAGAAAATGCACTTGAAAAAAGTAAACTTCAAGTAGTAGTTTTCTAACTTGTAAATTCAGCTAAGCCTACCCCTTAATGACCTAAGCTAAGCCCTATTCAAACATTGTCTAATTTCTTAAGAAGGTCAATTAAAACAAAAGAAGCGGCAAGTAGGTGTTTGAATTTACTTTTATTCTTTACTATATTGGGAAATAAGCAGATAAATATGACTTCTATTTTTTATTATATCAAAAAATACGGAGTATTGTTTAAAAGGAAAATATAAAAATAGTTTTATCCAATTATTGTACATTACTAAATATATTTTTCATTTCTTACTCATTTTTTATCGTACCAATTAACCAAGCACTTCTTAAAAAGATACAAAATAACACCGTAAATTTTGAAATTTTGAGTTGACCAAATTTGTCGAACGGTAAATAGTTATTGTCGAGTCGGTTATACCGGGCCCTAATCCAGTCTCAACAACGCATGGGTCGATCGGTCTAAACTTCAAAGGTCAGCCTTACGCTTACGTTAAGTCCAGGCCCAATCGGAGATTTCTCTGACCCATTAGCAGGAGAGAGTCTCCCATGCAAATACGTAAAGACCTAAACCTAGTTGTTCTTTCCGTATATAAGGTACAACTTTGCCATATGATGATTGAATCACAAACCTAGCTTTTTCCTGATTTGATCAACCTCACCATCACCAAAAGACTTACTTGAACGTCGGAGGGGCTAATCGGGACACAACCCCCGACCAGCCTTCTTTGTTTTGCAGGTAACTTCACGTCGGATTCATCACAGTAAGTAGCCGATTCATGGACTAGAACGGTAACGCACAATTCAGCCAAAATCTGGCAGAACCATTTGGCACCCACCATGGGACTCGACTTCCGGGCACCACGTCCAGAAACACTCAGATCAGTCAGGCGGCGGCGATGAACCCTGATATAGCCGCTGTCGCGGCTCTGGCGATGCAACGTATAGGTTTGCAGCTACCTGCGACTCTGCCGCCCGCACCGCATGTTTCCCGCACGAAATCCTCAGATCCTAACGATCAACTGCAACCTCAAACCTTGGAACAGGAAGAACAGAGCGTAGCTTTAGAGGATAACGCTGCACCCAATACATACCCGAACCTCCAACACCGATCGGGTACAGAACCTATTCCGGTTGTGCACACCACCCTGACCCGAAAACAGATCGAGGAAGCAGTTGATCTGTTGATTCGCCAAATCTTGCAGTCTCAACCGACATAACACGAAATATCGCATGCGGCAGCTCGACAGACCAAAGCGTGACGACCGATCACCGTCCAACCAAGCCTTAGAAAATCATAGATGATCGGATTAATGCATTATGAGCTTCGTCCGGATCTCCGACGGCGCGATCTGACTCTCCCTTCACTCCGGAAATCTTGGATAGCCTCCGGCACCCGGCACAAAAATACCGACCCCCGAGAAATACAATGGGAAGACCAACTCCCTGGATTACCTGCAGCACTTCCAGTCCATGATGAACCTACATTGTGTTCCGGACGCTATCCAATGTAAGGCTTTCTGCACGGCCTTCCAAGAGGGAGCTCGGCGATGGTTTAACAGCTTGCCCCGTAATGTATCACATGCTTCAAGATTTCGTGTTGTTATTCTGAACGATTCGCCCTTAATGGCGATCACGAAGGCGACTTTGGAGGTGATGCAACTTACCCAAGGAAGGAATGAGAGTTTGCGGGAGTTCATCACTCGGTTCAACAACGAAGCGGTCGAGGTCCCCGATCTCACTTGCTCGTCCATGCTGGCCGCACTCATGAACAACACGAGGATGAGGAGTTCAAAAGTCACTAGCCCTCGATCGATCCGATCTGTTCAGAAATAAGAAAGCAGGCGGATAGGTACATTCGACGAAGAAGTCTTTGAAAAATCGAGGCGTAGGACGGATGATCGCTCGCCAAATGACAGGGCGAGCAATTCGCACAAGCGGCAAAAAAGCCAGTCGAGTTGGAGAAGGCCGACCGATCGACAGGGATATCGACAGGAGTTCACCCCGCTCAACAGGGGATATGCAGAAGTACTGGCGGCCATGAGAGCGGATGGGGAAACCATCAGAGAACCTGAGAAAATGAAGACTCCCTACAAGGATAGGAACCCCAATTTATATTGCCGTTTTCACAAAGAGGTCGGTCATGATACGGAAGATTGCTAGCGGTTGAAAAAAGAAATCGAATTCTTCATACAAAGGGAGAGGTTAGGACGATTCGTGAAACGCGAACAAAACGTCGATCGGGATAGTCATCGCAGGACAGGTCGACCAGACAATAGGCGACCTCCTCCAAGGCAAAATGACAGGAATGATGGGGGTAGGCAGAATGCGAATACAGATAATCGACGGGAAGAGAGAGGCGGTCAAGGAAAGAAACAGCGAAGCTTATTTGGGCAATAAGACGACCGACCTACCGGGGTCATTAATTATGATATTCGGTGGAAATGCAGCGGGGATCCACCACTAAAGGGAGAAAAAGATATGCCAAACAGGTCGGCAAAGACTCACCCACCAAAAAACTGAAGGAGAACGACGGGATGATCTTATTCGATGAGTCGGACCTTGATGGAGTAAGTTACCCTCATGATGACGCCCTCGTGGCAAATCTAAACATGGACGGTTACGAGGTGAAGCGGGTGATGATTGATACGGGTAGCTTGGTCGACCTGTTGTATTATGAGGCCTTCAAGCAGATGAAGGTACCCGAAGATCGACTACTACCTACAGACGGCCCCATCAAATGAGTAACTGGGGCGTCAGCATACCCGTTCACCCGGGTGTATTTGAAAATGAAGTTTGGACAGAAGCCGTGTCAGATAGAAAGGGACGTTGAGTTCCTAGTCGTAAAGTTTCAAGGGGCGTACAACGCAATAATCGGGCGGGCTACTCAAAATGCTCTCAGATCGGTCGTCTCCACCTACTACCAAGCAATGAAGTTTCCAACACCCCACGGAATTGGTATTGTCAGGGGTCAGCAGAGAATCGCCAGGGAATGTTACTTAGCGGAGACTAAAACACTAGACAGGCGGTAGTCTTGTGAGCTCCTGATGTGAGCCGATGAAGAGACGGATAGGATGAACCTAGTGGAAGAAACGCAGGAGGTCGCATTGGATGACCAGCCCCTCTAAGTTCACGAACCTAGGTTCCGAAATGCGAAGGACTGGTTAAAGAAATCACAATCGCTTGGTAGAAAATAGGTCGATTTTAAGCTTAGTACCGAGCGACATGCTGAAATTGCTCGATCGATCGCGTCGCACTCCTTGGTATTGGCATGACCGCATGGCCGTCGACAAAAAAGCGATGGCACGAGGAGGCGACGAGGGTGATCGAGAAAGAAGTAGAGAAGCTGATTAAGGCCGGGTTCATCCGGAAAGTTAAATACCCCGAATAGCTCGCCAATGTGGTCTTAGTGAAAAAAAAGAATGGAAAGTGGAGAATGTGCATAGATTTCACCGACCTGAACAAAGCGTGCCCAAAACACAGCTTCCCCTTGCCTAAGATCGACCAGTTAGTAGACTCCACCTCAGGGCATGAACTGCTTAGCTTCCTGGATGCCTTCTCAGGCTATCACCAGATTCAAATGAGGCTGGAGGACAAAGAAAAGACTGCCTTCATAACCGACCAAGGTACATATTGCTACCAAGTAATGCCCGTCGGCTTGAAGAACGCGGGAGCGACCTATCAACGGCTCGTCATGGAGGTCTTTGAAAAACAGATCGGCCGGTCGGTGGAAGCCTATGTGGACGATATGGTGGTCAAAAGTAAGACGTCCGCGGAGCATGTGGAAGATCTTAAGGAAGTCTTCCAGACCCTGAATAAATTTAAGATGAAGCTGAACCCGAAAAAATGCGTTTTTGGGGTGGCATCGGAAAATTCCTAAGGTTTATGATCACTCAGCGGGGGATTGAAGCTAATCCAGAGAAGATTGAAGCCGTCATCCAGATGCCTTCACCGCAATGCTTGAAAGATGTCTGAGATATTGACCGGTCGGATAGTCTCATTGGCGGGTTCATTTCAGTTGGGGACAAGTGCCTCCCATTTTCGGGATCTTGAAAAGCGAATGTGACTCGGTTCAATGGTAGGACGAGTGCGAGAAAGCTTTTCAACACTTAAAGCAATACATGTCTAGTCGCTTATCCTGCAAAGCCCGGTAGAGGAGAAACTGATTATATACTTGGCGATTCTGGAGGGTTCGGTCGGTGCAGTACTTATTCGATCGGAGGAAGTGAACAACACCCGTCTACTACGTCGACAAAGTCTTGACCGGACCGAAACGCGATATCGCCAATAGAAAACTAGCCCTCTCCTTGATAATAGCAGCCCGGAAGCTAAGGCCTTACTTTCAAAGTCATACCATTGAGGTATGGACCGACCAACCCCTCAGGCAATGCCTTCAAAAGCCCGAAACTTCGGGTCAGCTGATAAAGTGAGAAGTAGAGCTGGGAGAGTTCGACATATAATACAAACCCCGCACGACCATTAAAGCGCAGGTGTTGGCAGACTTCATCGCAGAGATGAGCCAACCGAGTATGAAGGACGAGCAGTTCCCCGCCTGGAGCTTGTTTTTTGACGGGTCGTCCCATGCCGAGTGATGCGGAGCGGGAGTAGTGCTAATCAGCCCTCATGTGGAAGAAAAGGTGGAATCGCCTTTGGTAGAATTTAAGGCCTCGAATAACGAGGCGAGAATATGAGGCTCGATAGCGGCCTCCAACTAGCTAAGGAGATGGAGGTTAAGCAGTGAAGATATATAGCGATAGCCAGTGGTGGTCGGCCAAGTCACCGGGCGATATGAGGTCGAGGAACAACGTGATCAAGTATCTGGGTAGTAAAGCGGGAGTTGAGCAATTTTGAGCGATTTCGATCGTGAGAATAGAACGAGCTCAAAATGCTAAAGCGGATCGCTCTCCAAAATAACTTCCCACCGCGATGTCGTAAATAATGTTATGGTCGAACGACTAGACCGCCTAGCATTCAAAAAGCCGAGGAAGTTCTCAACATACGTCTGGCTTATTCGAGTTGGACCAGAACCGATCGCGCATACCTTTAGAAGAAAAACAACCGGAAGACACGTCGGAGGCCAAGAAACTAAGAATAAAGCGGTAGAGTACACGGTCGTCAATGGTACTCTATATAAGCGGTCTTCGACGTGGCCGCCGCTTGATGTTGAATGAAGAAGAAGAAGCGAAACAAGCAATGGTCGAAGTCCATGAAGGATGTCGGAAATCATATAGAGGCAGAATGTTGGCTCACCGATTGATCGACGAAGTACTCTTGATCGACAATGAGAAGAGACTGTCAGGATAAGGTCGACCGATGCGAGGCCTGCCAGAGAAACAGCAGCCTATCTCACCAGCCGACCGAAAGGATGAAAATTGTGAGTCATCCTATCCCGTTCGCCTAATGGAGAATAGATATACTGGGGCCTTTCCCTCTCGGTCCCGCGCAAAAGAAGTTCCTGATAGTGGCAGTAGAATACTTCACTAAGTGGGTAGAAGCGGAGGCGGTCGCTACCATCACCGAAGGGAAGGTAGAAAGTTTCAAAGAAAAATATACTATGTCGCCGGGATGCCTATGGTGTTGATTCTGAGATAATGGTCGGCGATTCGACAACGAGTAGTTTAGAGATTTCTGCTGAACGACTAAAGATCAAGCTTCTGATTGACTTGATGCTTTATCCCCAAAGTAACGGCCTCATGGAGAACACCAATAAAAGATAATGAGTGCTCTCAAGAAGCGCTAGATGGTAGAAAGACACAGGTGGAAGAACTAGGCGAAGTATTGTGGGCGTATAGAACCACACCGAACGAAACCACAGGGGAAACACCGTTCAGGATGACCTTCGGGGCAGA
Source organism: Erythroxylum novogranatense (assembly GCA_029891385.1). Classification (NCBI taxonomy): domain Eukaryota; kingdom Viridiplantae; phylum Streptophyta; class Magnoliopsida; order Malpighiales; family Erythroxylaceae; genus Erythroxylum; species Erythroxylum novogranatense. The sequence continues at coordinate 26,975,644 of CM057230.1, read as the reverse complement.
AGCTTTGGTTCCAATATAGGCGACATTACACAATCAAATGGTGTCGGGCTATGAAGAAGAGCGGAATGATGAAGCCCGCAGAGCAGAACTCGTTCTCCTCAGTGAGGATAGAGAAAGACAACCGCGTTCGAAGCCATCAGGCAAAAGGCGACCAAATTCTACAATAGAAGGGTTAAGCCGAGCGATGTAAAGGTAGGTGGTTACGTCCTACCAAAAGTCGAGCAATGGAAAGCATCCTGGAAAGCTCGGACAGACGTGGGAAGCACCTTATCGAGTGATTAAGCAAGTCGGGCACGGTTCTTACGTCCTCAGCGATGCGAAAGGGAAGGTTCTACCGAGGCCTTGGAACTCACAGAACTTGAAAGCGTTCTACCAGTAGATAAGTTTTATTCTAGTTAATCTTTCCTTATTATCGTTTTTGTATACATGTGGGTACCTTTTTCCTGTCCCTGCCAGGCAGGTTTTTTAAGAGGTTTTCAGATTTCTTGGCAATAAAAAGCTCCATTATACGTGGCAAAGAGTCAAAAATCTCGCTCGTCATCGCTCGACATCTCCATAGATCGACTACGGTCGGACGGGTCGCCAAGACAAGATCCTTGGAACCCTCGCTCGACTACGGTCGATCGGTCGCCAAGACAAGATCCTTGGGACCCTCGCTCGCCATCGCTCGGCATCTCCATAGATTGACTACGGTCGATCGATCGCCAAGACAAGATCCTTGGGACCATCGCTCGGTATCTCCATAGATCGACTACGATCGATCGGTCGTCAAGACAAGATCCTTGAGACCATAGCTCGGCCTCGCCCGACAAATCGACCAGATTACCGATACGATCCTAGGAACCATCGATCGGCTTCGCCATCGATCGGCTGGGTCGCCAAGGCAAGATCCTTGGGACCACAACCCGGCCTCGACCACCGATCGATCTCAATGCCGGTTGGCCATGAGCGACTTTGCTAAAATTCTACTACGGATCGAAAATAAAGAATATGAACATGAAAGATAACTGAGAAAATGTTCAGATAATTAAGAAAATGTTCATTCCTTGAGTCAGCCCTGACCACAAGTCCGACCAGGTGAGCTTCAAAAATAAAAGATAAACAGGAGGGGGAAGTACATTTCTCAAATCAGCCATGGCCACAAGCCCGGCCAGGTGAGCTCTAAAAATTAGCAGAGGGGGAGGTTTGAGCAACTGGGGGAGCGGAAGGAGCCTCGGAGGGAGGCGGATGCCCATGAGAAGCCTCAGAAGGGAACGACACGCTGGAAATAGGAGCAGGGCCCGGGGGAGCAACCGGAAGAACATCTTCATAAGGAAGGTCTTCCTCTTCGGAGCTAAGATCCAGCTCTTCATCCGGAACGATGTCGCGTTCTCCCTCGACTTTCTCCCTGATCCCTCCAAAGAAAGCCCAAGAGCTGCAGGAAGAAGCGGCTCGGCATAATCCTCGAATGAGGGGCACATCGACCCCTCAGGAGTATAGAGCTCGTGGCCCCTCCTCAGAACCGAGAGGGTTATGTCACAGGCGAGCTCTAAACTCTCCTCGTACAGAAACTGCCTCTTCCATCGCTTAATTGCCTCAATCTATTGTTCTCTAACAGAGCACCGCACCTCCCGCACGGTATTCTCGGCTCTATTTCTACCTTCCACTGCGGAATGACAATCTTGGCGGTATTTCTTGTTAAGCTCCCGCTCCGCCCTCACCGTTTTCTTCAGCTCGTCCCTCTCCTCCTCCCCTTTGGCCAGGCGAGCCAACAAAGCGCCCATCTCCCTCTCCTGGGACTTCTTCTCCTCTTTCAAGGACGTGTTTTTGGCCTGGAGGAGGTCCCTCCCCTCCTTCACCTCCGAAAGCTCGCCTTTCAAAGCCTTCACCTGATCATGGAGGTCCTGGACTTCCTGGTCCAGAGTCTCCAAACGTTGTAGCACTGCGAAGGATGTCATAGCACTCCGCACACAAAGACGAACGAGTTGAGACCCTAACTCCAGGTTACTCCTCTTATCCATGATTTGCTAGTCCACAGGGGGAGTAATCCTCTCGACAATGTAACGGAACACCTTGAGATCCCCGATCGTGGCATCCTTGGCCAACTTGAGGGCAGACTCCCACTGCCCAAGTTTCGCTGCTTACACCCTTCCCTTGCCGTTCTTCCCCTTCCCCGTTCCGGCTCGACTTGCCGGGCCGCACGGTAGATCACCCAGCCGAACCAGTCTCTTCCTCTTAAGAGGAGGCCCCGCATCCTCCTCCTCCTCTACCTGAACCACCTACACTATCGACAATGACACCGAATCAATAGGACGGTCCCCAGCAGATGGAACACCCGTCGACACTGCGGAGGAGCCCAACCCCACAGACACAGCCACGACCTCACCAGTCTCCGCCTCTTTCCTCCTCTCCTTCTGAGCGGCCCGCTTCTTGGACTTGGAAGCTTGGGCAGAAGCATCTTCCATCCTCACCATGGCTACACAACGATAAATTAAGTTAAAAAGTAAAACCAATGCTCAAAAATACAGTAATGAGCTCAATCACGAGGAGCCAACCGGACGGGACGGTCTCCTCTTTTAGCCCGTTAATTCGTGGTGGGGTGTCAATGAGAAAAGAATCGGCCAAGACCCCCCGAAATATCCCTGAATGAGCCGAGTAAAGTCGTATCTGCCGAGCTCTTTTATCCGACCGACCACCTCCCACTCCTCCCTACTAGGAGACACGGTCGACACATCATTCCACTGCTCGGTTAAAGGATACCTCCATGGCCGAGCTTCGAAGGAGGATCCGGGGGGCTTCACGAAGAAGTACTTCGTACGCCAAGAAGTAACTTTCCCGGGAGTCCCATCCGGGCGATATCGGGCATCCCTGTATTGAAAGTGAGGAATCCCCGCTCCAATTATGGAACTCTGACCCATTCTTAAGAAATGGCGGAGGATGTCAACTGACGGAGGGCAACCGAACTGATAGCATAGCAAGGCCAAACCTCCATAAACCTCCGACCATTCGGAGGATTTGGCTTGCATCGGTGATAGGCGGTACACTTCGTCAATAATCGGAGCGTAGGGAAGCCTCATGCCACTAACTGAGAAAAAACTCTCCGAAACAGCAAAATACCCACTCAAATTATTGAAGATTCGTTCATTACCAATAGCCAGCCTAGGCCCCCAGGACGTAGGGATGTTACACCTAATGATCAACCGCCCCAGTTCTCCCAACCTCATCTTCGACTCACCTCTCGGCGGCGACTCCACAACCAACCCGTCCTTCCTCTCTTTCGTCGACACTTCCTCGACACCTCCCACCATACTTCTAGAACTACCCGTCGACATAATTATCAAGAAAAAGGAATGAAGAAGGAATGAAGGAGGAATGAAGAAAAAGGACGTACCTATTTAGAGATTAGAAACAGGGATATCGAACGGCGAAGCAAAAGAAATTCACAGGACGATCTGAGCAAATGAAAGCAAATTGCAAATTGCGAGCAAAGCAAAAGGTAAAACACCGATTCATCAACTCTAAATACTTATAGAGGTGGCGGAGGGACACTCAATCAAAGCTCGACACATGGAACAAATCCGAGCGATCTCGGACCTGGCGAGATCTGGGGAGAATCAGGGCTATTCAAAATCGAAGCGGCACGAACAGTTAAAAGGACACATGATAGTCATCAGCGGTTATGAGGACAATACGTTTGATTCGAAAGCTATCGACAAGACGCGCCAGTATATGATAAATGCTCCATACGCCGCTTAAATGATAACTACCGATCTGTTTCAAAGCGGTTGTCATCACAATAAGTGCCGAAGTCGATCAGTTGGGGGACTCAGTCGACCGATCCTAGAACGAACAATTATGCACAACCGGCTTGGCATCCGAAAGAAGCGATTACACAACAGTCGACATCCACAAACAGCGATCCGAAGCACACATAATCGGTTGACATCCGATCGATCGGATCGCCCGAGCGCCCCTATGACCAAGCCACAACGGCAATACCCGACCGATTAACCACTCGTAAGCTATCCTATTGATTAGCTATGCCTCGATGTGATCGATCGCCCAATGTGACCGAGTCCCACGTCGAGCTAAGAAAAAACTCTACATACTCCTCCAGGCCCTTCTCTTCGCTCGATTCGAGGGTAGGGAGCTTATGGTCGGTCGGTTATCTGGGCCTAATCCGATCTCAACAATGCATGGGTCGATCGGTCTAAACTCCAAAGGTCGACCTTACGCCTACGCTAAGTCGAGCCCAATCGGAGATTTCTCGACCCATTAGCGGGACGAGTCTCCATGCAAACACGTAAAGACCTAAACCTAGTTATTCTCAGTATATAAGGTACAACTTTGCCATATGAGACGCAATCACAAACCTAGCTTTTCCTCGATTTGATCAACCTCACCTTCACCAAAAGACTTACTTGAGCGTCGGAGAAATTTAATGGACACAACTGACGACGACAAGCCTTCTTTATTTTGCAGGTAACTTCACGTCGGATTCATCACAGTAAGTAGCCGATTCATGACCGAATCAATGAACGCTTGATTCAAATGCAAAATCCGGCATAACCAGTTATCAATATAAATCAAAAAAATATAAGTAAATTTCATTTTTTTCATTTGTATGATTTTTTTTTCATATGGTTTACTTGGTCCTCAAATTATATCGCTAAGACATGGGATTATCAGTATTTACAAGGTGCATGTGGCAGTCCACTGTAGTTATGTTCTAAAAACAAATAACAGTCACCAAACTATTTAATTGAGAGTTATCTTGAAAGAGCAGGAGTGCAAGTCGAGGTGTTCCATTCATATTTTCCCCACATGGGCCGTCCAAATTTGTTTTTGACTTGAGTTGGTTATTTTTACTAATACTATGGACGGTTGGGGCAATTTTGTCCTAATTTGATTAGTACCGAAATTTCAGGCCGACACCATATCCCGCCGAGGGACCAATCACTTGAAATAAGCACAAAATGGAGGAATTTGACCAATCGGCAGCTACAATCTGATTAATTGCGCCGTAATTGTTCTACCAACCGTTTGAATTTCAGTACCAAATTGGGATTTTATTTTATAACTAGATAAACGTTCAGTTTGGTAATCAATTAATTCTATTAGTTGTTAGTTGATAATTAATTTTATTAATTGATTTGATCAGTAAATTATATTAGTTATTTGTTATTTGATGTTAAGTAAAATTAGCTGTATAGTATTAACTATTTATGTGTAAAACATGATTTTAAAAAATTATAAGGGTATGAATATTATATATCTTAGCATTTCGTTGAATATTTTTATAAAATTTAGATTTTAGATAGTTAATTCTACAAAACCATGTTTATAATTATAATAAAAACATAGAATATATAATAACAATAATAATAATAACAACAACAACAATACTAATAATAATAATAATAACAATAATAATAATAATAATAATCCAACGTTAAATTTCTATTAATATGAATGATATAGCAAGCTACATTATATTAGTATTTTTCATATAAATTGTATAAAATTTATTATTTAAAAATTAAAAATAATTTACAAGGATTTGATTTAAAATAAATTATAAGATCAAGATTAAATATTTAATTTCACAAAATTAAAAATTAACAAAAATAAAAATAGAACAAAAATAAAATTTACAAAAATGTACAAATATTTGGTGCAAAATTCATAAGCATAACGTAGTGGTGATGCTTATGACATATGGTTGATATTTATGAAGGTTATATATCTTGGTCGAATGAGTCCTCGACAAATTAAAAAGAAAATGAAACGGTTGACATTTTAGTATTATGGTAAGGCAGTAGAGTAGAACGTAAGTAGTTGCCAAAACACTGCTTTTGTGTAGTTTTTCAAAATTCAGCTTTTCGAGATAAATAAGCTACTTATTCATCTTCTTATTAATCAAAAATTTCAGTTGTTTAAAATGGTTAAACAGCCAAAAGATTTGAATTAGCTAAAAAGTAGCTGATTGTTTATTCACCCAACACAACCAAACTCCAGCCGACGCTTCTTTAAGTACATTGACTACTTTTATTATGAAGTTGGTCCACAAGATTGACCAAGTGGTTTGGTCTCTAATGTTCTTCAGCATATTGGTACTCTTGAGATGACCCCTTTTGACATTAGGGGATTTAAATATAGCATAAGATGCCTATCCCAAAAATCAAACCTATGCATGGAACTACATTATTGAGTCACTTAAAATCTTATCGTTGCTGGTGGGTTCAATTTGTTCAAGTGTCACGTGTAATGAATCCACCCGTCATAATAAGCAGCCGTCTATCTTTCCTGCGAAGTCAGGTATCTAGCTTGTTGAACACTAAAGTTGGAACTCTCAGTGTAATGACCTCCTTCCTCCAACGCAACATCTGTTTAGAACTTGAGAACGAGCACTCGTCTTTCGTGCCTTCCACTTCACCAAAATACTTGTTTTATTCAGATGCAAGAAAGGAAACATCAGGCACGACACGAGCATTCGAAAAATAAGAACTAGTGAGATCCATAGAGAATATACTTGGGATACAAAATGTAAATTAATCACATAAATGACCAACTATTACTATTTTAATAAGTTGCCATAAAAGGAAACTAAAATAAATCATCATTAACATTAACACTAGAGTATTAGACAAAGTCCGGCTAAAGTGTAAAATTTGAAGAGGTCTGATAATATACAACTTTATTCGAAATTATTTCTGAAATTGATATAAATATCATCTGAAAAAGGACATGACCTAATTGTTTCCTCAAATGATTGTAAATTGATATAAATATCATCTAAAAAAGGACATATGAGGACTGCATTAAAGCTCTAATAAGTAATGGGATATTTCCTGAACTCAATTTGGCTTACGTGTAAAGAAAACACTAGAAAGAGATGTTAAAACTGGGGGAATGAAATGGTCCAAGCAAATCCAAATCGTGTGAAAAAAATTGGTGAAGATGGCCGAGGACACGTCTGATTTGAAAATTAGAATAAGGTGGCTGTGTTAATAAGTTAGAAAGGACAGAAATTTCCAAGATGTAGGGCAAGAACCCTGTCCGCGATCGAAAGCTGGAGCGTTGGTCGATGTTCCAGGAAGCAGAAGAAACAAAGCGCATCACGTCCTATTTAGTCAAAATACCCATGTTTAGTTCCTGACGTATCTAACCTTTTGAGTTTTAGCACAGGTAACGAATACCTTCGTCGCTTAATTAAAAATTTTTGAGTTTGATTTTTGTCTTTAAGAATGCAGCAAACTCATAAATCAGTTGTAGCTTTTGAAAGAGATGTATCAGTACTTTGAAGAGGGATTAGTTACCGATTTTGACCTAATATATATCTCCTGAAAGATCAAAAAAAAAAAAAAAATTTCCTGACGTATCTAACGTAACATGCCCTTCCATAATTGCATCAGGCGGCAGCAGAGGATTAGCACGAAACCGTTGACCCATCTAATTCCACTGCTAGGAAGAAAAAGATTCTACATAGTCACTTTTCCTGGGAGAGAATAAGTGTTTAGCATACTAATCATTTTCATTTTGAAGGGGCTTCTCGTACCAACTCTCGACTTTTTTATATCCTTTAAATAAATAATGCTTTCCTTTTTGTTAACAATGGGATAAGTATGAGATTAATAATAGGGATTGGTTCAGAGCGGTATAAAGTTAACATACCAAGCCAAACAAATATCTTGAAACACTTTTTATATATAAGCAATCTTAGTGCTTTTATCTTCTCTTTTGTTTTAATTCAAACTAAAAATGTCATAAATATCAATCTTTTAAAAACATGATTGGAAGTTAAAGCGGTAAAATAATAAGTTTAAGATTTAAAGATTCAATTAGTATTAGACGTCATAAAATCGGTTAAAAATAAATAAAATTTAAAATTTAAAATATGATTAAAAATATCGTCTTATCTGTCAAAAATTTAAAGTTTAATTAAAATAGATTTTAAAATCAAAATCAATTCTTTTATTTATAAAATTGACTTATTAATTAATAAACTATTCAGTGCCAAAAGTTATTCAAATAAATCAAATCAAAAGTTAAAATATAATTAAAAATTTAGACAATTTAAAATTTTAAGATTGAACCAACTAAATCGATTAAATTTGACTTTAAATTTTTAATTTTTCTAGTTATAATTGCAAAATTTTGTGAAGGTTTGGATCCTATGATACTTGTTATCATTTTAGTAGTAACTGAAGTTAATTGCATACTTTTGTTGGGTAAAAATTCGATATATGATTAGCTCAAGGTGAGAAGTCTTTATCATGGAAAACTTGCATGTAAGTAGGCTTTTGCAAAGTGAGACCAATCACTTGCATCTAATTTCTTTGACTCGGTCTCCAATGATTGCCCTCGGGTAAATCGACAGGATTTAGATGGGTGAATCTGATCGTCGGCAAAAAAGATGTGGTAAAAATGCCAAGTAATTTTTAATTTTAGTCATTAAAATTAAAATAATAATTAATAAAAAATTTGAACTTTTCATGGATTTTTCTATTATACTTTGAAATTTAAAAATTAATAATAAAATAATCAAACTTTTATTTTTTAATTTTTTTTCAATTATAACTCAAACTTTAAAATGTAACAACAAAATATTCAAACTTTCAATTTTTTCAATTATAATCTAACGTAATCTATTATTCTTCCGACGCTCTTAGTTATTTATTTTTTGCTTGATCTTCTAACTCCTTGAACAAGTCTCGCATTACAACGTACTACATCAGTAAGTTCTTTAATATGAGGATGTCGGGACTGTGTAATTTAAAAATCAAATGGTGAAGACATCGAGAGAACATATTGAAAACAAAGAGAAAAATTAGAATTAAAACTTAAGGTCGTACCTGATTTAAGTCATTTTTCAACAATGAAATCGTTTTATTATTTTTTATTTATTGTGTTAATTTTGGTCGACGTATATTAATAGTTAAAGTTTTTGAAATAAGCTACAAGTTACGTCAACAAACTTCACAGAAGCACTAACATCAAGTTATAATTAAAAAATTAAAATTTTGAATATTTTATTACTATTTTTAAAATTTTGTACCAGAGTTGAAAAAATTAAGTATTTTATTACTATGTTTTAAATTCGAAAGTTGACAAAATTTTAAACTGTTTTTTAATTAACCCTAAAAAAACAGGAACGGATGCTTAGTAAAAAGAAGTCGTGCCATGTGAGTGTGCTAAACTTAAACCAATGATTACGTATACTCTCTTGACCTAAGGAAACCTAATTAAGAGTGGGCTAATTAAATTATCACCCAACACTTACCATCATGGAGATAGTGCATTCCTAGTAAGTCCCACTGGCTTGACATTGACCCAATTTTAAATTCAAAGTGGCCATATTACCTAATCCTCGGTTCTATTGTGCGTGCGCCATTACAGTAGCTAATCACACAAGTTGTCTAAAAGTTATCTTTTCTTCTTCTTTCTTATATCTTTAGGTACGTAGAATGAGATATATGTTAGAATTTATAAATTACATAATTAAAATAATATAAAGTTGATTGACGCTAACAGAATCAATGTGGCTCTCCTGTGAATCCTCGACCTTTCCATGCACCGCCCACCACCTTTGAGAAATATAATTGGCGTCGGCTTTTGTGCACGGTGCCTTTTTTTTTTTACATTATGTATCCTGACTTAATTAGATTAATTATAATTTTTTAAGACCCTATCTCAAAAATCTTATAGGAGATAAATCTGGAACTTCAAGATCTATCGAGTTCTCACGTAACTCAGATATCTTACTGCTTGTGTCTTGCATCTTGATTATTCAGCTGATGATTGATCATTGGCCCCCTACTCAACATTAGATTCCCATCAATCTCCAGATTTTCTAGTAGCTTCAACTCCCATATTGTCGTTGGAAGCGAGACATCCGTAATTGATCTGATCAAAAAGCTTTACCCAAAGAGCTAGAGGATTATCAATAGGAATAATTCTTATTTCTCCTCCTTTGAGATAATTTGAACTCAAAACCTCATGAAAGGAAGAGCCTTGAGTAAGGACTTAGAATCCATTTAAGCCACTCCCTATTTGTCACTTTTTTTGTTCTCCTTGTTTTTAAATGCGTATGGTGGTAAAGTTGCGAGTTGTATGTACCTCATGTTTTGGCAACAGGGTTTGTTGGAGCAATGTAAGAAAGAAACTAAAACTGTCGATTCTTCGCGGTTGATTTTGGCATACTGTATGGTTAAAATATGAAGTCAATGTCAATCATCCATCAATAGTTGAGTTGACAGATTATTGTGATATAATTCGTGACCTGCCATGTTTATTGGGCGTGCTTGCGAGGAGCAATGTGAATTGTGAAGTCACTACTCACTCGGTACATGTGACATTCAAAGCTTTCGCAGGCCCACGTTCTTTCATGAAAACTACTATGAATTAGGGAGTAGTAGGCACTAAGTGTATTTTCAAGTTCTACATAAGTAGTTTTCTATATATATATATATATATTAAGCCCACAAGATATTCTAGAAGGGTCTTAATTCATGAGAAGATACTTTTAAGTCATCTACTTTCAGATTAATTCCCGCTCACACCGGGTCAGTCCGTAAGGAGTAAAGTGTTGGTCATATAAATTTTTCTATTATCAGGACTCGAACTCGAAACCTCTAATTAAGAGACGAGAGTGCTGAAATTTTCTATTTCAATTACTAACACTTGGTCGATATTGCTTAAGAGCTGAAAATTATTTGTTATGTGGTTCACAAGGAACCGCTAGAGCATGAAACGACAGCCCAATTAGATGCGCAAAGTTAAGCCCAAAAACGAAAGAGAATGGTCCAATTGTTTTATGTACATTACAAAGCCCGACCAAAAGCCACCGTCCGTAGCACAAGAAAGAAACGCTCTAATCTAATCTACTCTGCCCTTTTTCTATAATCAAATCCTAAAAAGCCTTCCCTTTCCCTCTCATCACAAATCACAATTGATCCTCTCTGCGCTGTTTAGTTGTAGATCCTTTAACCGAGTAGCATAAGGTGTGCTACTTGTTTAACCTGGGCTCACTGATTTCTGTGATTTGTTCTGATTTAGAATCTTGATCGTCGTCGTTTCCTTTCTAATCCCGATTAATTACGGTAGTTTTTGGCCATTAAGCCTTTTGATTGATTGGAAATATGCGCGCGAAGATATTAAGAGCTTTATTGTTTTAATCTTTTGTTTGTTTACTAATGGTTGCTGTCTTTGAGGATAGATGAAACAAAAAAATTTTGTGTCTTTGTGTATTTGGTTGCTGTTTTAAGTAATTTTTGTTCCGTCTTTAGATAACAAAAATAAAATTTTTTGTTCTTTTTAAAATCGAAGGATAAAATTTATTGTCTTAGTCTTCAAAATAAAACATATAAACAACTTCCAAAAATACCTCTTCTATCACATAAGTAATTTTTAATTAATTATATTATTAAACTTATTATTATTATTATAAATTAATTATCTTATTATTATTATTAATTATTGTTATAAATTTTCTACTTATTATCATTTTTATTATTATTAATTATTATTAATTTTATTATACTAAATTAATTATCTTATTATTATTATTATTTAAATTATTAAATTATTAAATTATTATTAATTATTGTTATTATTGTTATTATTAAATATTATTATAAAATTTGTTATTATTATTATTTTATTTGAATTATTCATTTTATTAAAAGAAATTAATTATCTTATTATTATTATTATCACTATTATTAATTTTGAACTTAATAATAATATTATTAATTATTGCTATTATTATTATTAATATTATTTATTATTATAAATTTTGTATTTATTATTATTATTATTATTAATTATTGTTGTTATTGATGATATTGTCGTTATTATTATACAAGATTAATTTTCTTATTATTATTTTATTATCATTATCATACATAATTACTTTTCTTATTATTATTGTGATTATTAAATTTCTTATTATTATTAATTTTCTTCCTCTTCTTTTATTATTATTATTATTATATGAAATTAATTTCTTATTGTTATTATTATTATTATTATTATTTGTTAACTTTCTTACTAATACAAATCATTTGTTTTAAAATAATCAATAAATTACATATTTTCAATCATATTATACTGTAAAGGTAATTTAGTCGTTGACACTGTTTTTTATATTCTGTCAACTGCAACAAAATATATTTATATCTTCGAGACGGAGACAATTTTATCTATTTTCTCTATCATAACTAAACACCTCACTGTCTCTACATACAAAAGATAGCAACCATATACAACTTAAGATACATAGATTTGTGGACAAACTGAACTTGGGGATAGGTTTGTGAATCTTTTGTTTGTTTATTAAGATACATAGGCTTCGAGCTGGGGTTGAACCTAGGCAGACCGGACTTTTTGCCATGTGAAAGCCCATATTGCCAACGTAATTATAAGATCCAAAATACTAAAAAAAATGGAGATCTATTTATGCAATAATTATAAATAAAAAATAATTCATGAGATCATTTCTCTCTCCCTCTGTGTCTCGGCTGGATTAAGGTGTGAGGAGGGATTTGCTGTTGCAGAGAAAAGAAAAAGAAGAGTAAAAGAGAAAAAAATGTACGGATTCGAAGCTCTAACGTTCAACATTCATGGAGGTTATCTGGAGGCGATCGTTAGGGGACACAGATCTGGACTTCTCACCGCTGGCGATTACAACAACCTCTGCCAGTGCGAATCTCTCGACGACGTCAAGATGCATCTCTCCGCCACCGAGTACGGCCCTTACCTTCAAAACGGTGCGGTTTTCTTCTTTGATTCTGCTTGGGATTTTGTTTGGTTTCCCGGAAAATTGAGCCCCCTAGATTCGATTAATTTTTCGTGAAATTAGGTAGTTTGTGTGCTCTTTTTTTACTTGATTTGGATGATGGGAAAGGATCGAGCTTTTTGGCTTCTTGATTTGTGACTGATATTTGATTTTGATGGGATTGGTTGGTTTAATGTGTGAATTATTTAAGATTGGTAAGTTGATTGCAGAACCATCCCCCTTGCATACTACTACAATTGTGGAGAAGTGTACTCTTAAACTAGTTGATGAGTACAAGCACATGTTGTGTCAAGCCACCGAGCCCTTATCTACCTTCTTAGAGTATTGCACGTAAGTCTTAATTCTTTTGTTCTATTACGATTTGTTGAGTTCCATATAAACGTGTTAGATAGTTGGCGAAATTAGTTTGTAAATTGTATATCAAAGAGAAGATTTTTCCTTTTGGTTAGACCTCATTTGGAAATTTTTGGTACATAGAAGTTGATTTTCTTATGTGCTGTTCTGTTTAATTATGTATGCCAGGAAAACGTTAATGGTTGATCTTTTTTATTTACTAGATATGGTCATATGATAGACAATGTTGTCTTGATTGTTACTGGAACCTTGCATGAGAGGGATGTTCAGGAACTGTTGGAGAAATGCCACCCTTTGGGCATGTTTGACAGGTTTTGTTGCTTATGCACTGCTATTTCTTGATTTTTGATAAGCCTTGGAATTATACCTTACTTATACTTAGTTTTTGTCCCCAGCATTGCCACCTTGGCTGTTGCTCAGAATATGCGGGAGCTTTATAGACTTGTTCTTGTGGACACACCATTGGCTCCATATTTCTCTGAGTGTATAACATCAGAGGTATTTATCACTGTCATTTACTCCTCTCACATCTGCTTTTCTTGCCTATTCATTCTAGTATGAGATATCTGTCATATGCCCTAATTCTCTGCTAAAAAACAACAAGTGCTCTGAGTTCTGACACTCCTTGAAGGGTACATATTTTCTGGTGGTATCAATAACAGGTTATATGTCCAGGATTGGATATAAATGCATACTAAGTTCTGTTGTAGTTTTTAACTTTTGATGCAGATCGTGTATTGGGAGGATTTTGATTCTCCTAGTAATATTTCTTGCACTTTGTTACAATTTTAGGATTTGGATGACATGAATATTGAAATTATGAGGAACACTCTGTACAAGGCATACCTTGAAGATTTTTACAGGTTTTGTCAGGTGAGTCTGGATAGTTACATCATGGTAAGGAGAAAGATATGATCTCTAATTGTGTCTCATCAGGAAATTCACATGTTTTATGTTTACTTCAAATAGAAACTTGGTGGTGCCACAGCTGAAATCATGTCTGACCTCCTTGCCTTTGAGGCTGATCGAAGGGCTGTCAATATTACCATAAACAGGTAACTTGGGCCGTTCCACTCTGCATGGACTACACAACTCTTGTAATATTTTCATTACTGATGCCATTTATGTGTTTGCTTTGATAGCATTGGTACTGAGCTCACTCGAGATGATCGTAGGAAGTTATACTCTAATTTTGGCTTACTGTGAGTGCTGTCCTCATGCTTGACATTTTAGTCCTCATGTCTGGACTTTGAATGATGGTGGTTTTGTTTACATGGGACAGATATCCCTATGGACACGAGGAGCTTGCTGTCTGTGAAGATTTGGATCAGGTGTGTGGACTGTTTGGTTGACCACTATAAATTTTAAAATATCTGCTCAATTTAGTGTTGGGAAGTTGAAACTAAGGGAGGAGAATTTCTGTAAATTTGCAGATTTGCTTTACTCGTATTAGTTGAATTGTTTTTGTTGCATTGGTGCATGAGAATACTCATTCTTGCGGTTACGTCACGTGGCCATTCTTTGTTATCTTTTATGTGGCAAATGTTCGGTTTTGACCTGTATAGATTGCGCAACTTCTGTCATGAGTTCGTGGTGTCATGGAAAAATATCCTCCATATCAATCCATCTTTTCCCGATTGTCCTATGGTGAGAGTCAACTTCTTGACAAGGCATTTTATGAAGAGGAGGTGAAAAGGCTTTGCTTAGCCTTTGAGCAACAGGTTCATGTTACCAGATTGTTATTCTTCATCCTTTTCCTTTGATTCAGTGTATTTCTTCTATGCAATTTGTTAATTACACTACACTTACAATCGAAAAACTCGTTTCGTGTCCTTAAACTTGCAGTTCCATTATGCCGTCTTTTTCGCATACATAAGGTTGAGGGAGCAGGAGATTAGGAATCTGATGTGGATATCTGAATGTGTGGCCCAGAATCAGAAGTCAAGAGTTCATGACAGTGTTGTTTTCATATTTTAGCTCCGGGACACAGCTGTAACAGAGAATCATATGATCTTCTGCATAAACTTTTGTAAATCGGGTCATTCTTTCAAGCCTCCAGTGGATCATTTGTTAAGTTGCAGAGATTGCCTAGGCCGTGTATGTTTGAAACTTATGCTTGTTGGGAATAAGATCTATTTGTTATTCTTATGTTCCTTAGTTTGGCTAGCCTGGAAGTTCACGGCCACAACGTACGAACTTCTTCCCAGTATTTATTCATCATGTCCTTCGTTAGACAAGTGTTGATGAGTTTAGATTGCTTAAACTTATCTGAAGTAAGTTTTCACATTACCAAAGTAAACGTCTTCTTGAATTCATGAAACACATTGAATAAATGTCAAATATGAAAAGATGAAACACAGAAGTATCAAAATGTTGAGAAATTTAGCACTTCTCATTATTCGGTTTAGGGATAGCAATAGGTTGAGTTGGGTTCGAGTTTGCTCGGACCGAGACAATGTGAAATTCAATCATCTAGTTAGAAATGTGATTGAATTTTGATTTAATTCAATCAACTAGCTAGAAATGTGATTGAGTTTTGATTTAATACGACCAGCGATGGCAATTCATAGATTCCAACTTCATTTTGTTTCATCTAAATTTAATTACGTCTAAAACATTTCATTTTGTATAAATAACGTTGTCTACATATAATGACTTTTTTCACAAAATAAAAAGTTCATAGATAAATTTCAACTTGAATCAAAACTCATAAAATTAAATTAAGTCCATTACAAAATTAAAATTAATGAATTGAATTTAAGCTAATTATATTTTAAATAAAATTTTAAAATTAAAATTTAAATTAAATTATAAATGAATATAATGTAATTTAAATTTTTAGGGAAAAAAGAATTGTGGGATTGAGGATAAAATTTTGTGAAAGAAAAGCGGCAAAAACATAATAGTCGGAATGTTTTCAATGAATTAATAAAATACGTAAGTTTAAATAAAAATTTAAAATTTTATAAACTAGGAAATGTATAGCAACGAACGAATTGAAAAGATAAATTAACCAATTAATTAATTATATATATATATTATATTTAATCATATGTATTATATTTAATTTAAAATGACAAAAACTATACGTGTTTATGATTTTTAAATTAATTAATTAATTATTTTTAATTATAGTTAATTAAAGATGATAATATTTAATTTCATTCTAATTAACAACCTATTAATTATATTTAAATTAACCCATGGTTATTAGCTAACAATTCACAATCATGAAAATCATGCTAGTCACAAATGTGTATCTAAAATTAATAACAATAAACAATTAATAATGCACAAATATTAATATTGACATATAATACTTAATAGTATCATTAAATTTCATTTTCATTAATCAATCAATTAGTTGTATTTTAATTTATCAATATATTAGTTATATTTAAATTAACCAATTATATATATATATATATATGATATTTAATAAAATGACAAAAACTATATATGCTGATGATATTTAAATTAATTAATTATAATTTAATTATATTTAATTAAAAATAATAATATTTAATTTTAATTTAATTAGCAACTATTAATTATATTTAAATTAACCCACAATTGTTAGCTAATAACTCACCGCCATAAAAATTAAGTCATAGACGTGTTCAAAGAATATGATGGGCCCAACTCAAGTATCGGAAGGCCCGAGCTTTAGACTTTGAACTTTCCATTGATGAGTATATTGGTGACTTGGGGAAGATTCTATCAGGGCCTGCCTTCTTAATTTTATTATTTCTCATAAATAACTTTTACGGTAGAAAAAAGTATTTTTGAAGTCTTCAAAAATTGAATCAAACAGACACTAAAATCGTAGCTATCTTCCGCGGACAGGAGATACTAGATCATAGACTATCCCTCAGCAAAAGAAAACCCTTCCTAAAGCACACGAAGAAAGCCTTCTCGCAGACCCAGAGGAGTGGTCTCTCCTTCTAACAGAAAGGCTACGTTCGATTATGACAATTTAATAAAAGTGAAAGTGGGGCTACTTCCCAACCCTACCTTAATGCAAAAATTGACCAATCAAAGTTATTGCCTCTTGGCGCATTAAAAAGGGAGAGGACTAGTATTTATTTAAACATAATATTATTATATAATACTTATAATAATTAGCAATTAGTCATGTATGGTTGTCAATAATTTATATACTTAATATTAATATATAGTTGCTAATAAGATAATAATTAGTCACAACCATGAATAAGTATATATATTAAGATATTAATATATAAAATTTAATAATAATAAACAAGTCATGATTAAGATTTAAATTTAATATTAGTATATAAAATTAATAACAATGAACAATTAATAATGTACGGTTATAAATAAAATACAAAAAATATTAATATTCAGTAATTAATAAAATAGTTATTAAAAATTTTCTAAGGGCAATAATTAACAGTCAATTAATAATAAAACTTAATTAACATGAGTATATGAGTATATAATACTAGGAGAATAATAATGCGCAAATGCGAGTAATAATGCCATGTAAATTTAATTGGTTATATTGTCATATAATTTTAATATATAAATAAATATAAAATTCAAAAAATTTAATTAAATTACAAAAAATTTAAAATTTGAAATTAAATTATAAATATTAAAATCTGTATTTGGTTATATTATTATATAATTTTAATTTATAATAAATATGGTAAAATTTAAAATTAGTAGTTAAATTATAAATATTTTAAATCTGTAATGGACATTTAATTAAAATATTTAAATATGTCATATTAAAATATAAAAGTTAGAATATAATAAATGAATAAGTAAAATAAGCAAGTAAAAATTTGGGACGAAAATTTAAAAATTAAGGTAATGTATAGTGTAACGTATATGTTATAAATGTAAAAAATATAAATTAAATAAGAAAATTTAAACATAATAAGTTTTAAATAAATAAATAATGTGTAATTTAACCATCCAAGTATTCATGAAAATGTCCATTTTATCATGATCATTTACTAAATTATTCAATTGATTACAAAATTAATATAATTTTTTCTTTTAATTACATTTTAATATTTATATTTACTTTTTATATTTTATCCATTTATAACAAATACATTACACTTTACATTTCCTACTTTTTAAAATTAGTTCATTCCAAAATTTTATAACCTAATTTTAATAATTCAGTTTGAATATTCTAACTTATATATTTTAAATATTTCTACCCTAATTCGTTTCTTAATATACATTTAAAATTTTAATATTTATAATTGGATTACAAATTTCTAAATTATGCAATTTACATTTATACACATGTTAGGATTTTTCATTATCTTAATTAACTGAGATATTTAATTGATTACAACAAAATATAAATACAATTTTGCATGGTATAAACTTTAGTTTCTTCATTTCGACCCATAGGACTCTCAAGTTATTTGTTTTGCATTTCATCTTTAAATTGTCAAGTATGATACATAATTGAGTGTTATGTTTTGATGCTTAAATGTACATGACATGTTTAGGTGGTAACACCCTTGTTATGAGTTTTGAGCCATAATCATTGATTATTGAATTGCTAGAGTGAAATGAGGATGGTAAATGGCTTTTGTCATCCATATGAATGGGACGCTAATCTGGGATATTATCTTAGCTAGACATCATTATCTCTGTCTCCTAACTTGGATGTGTTAGCGACCACCATGTTGATCAATTGGGGTCTTTTCGTGGTAAGTTACATTTGTATTGAAACATGTTAAAACGTATATGCTTGTGAGAACAGAGGTTGACAGTTGGTAATCTTGATTAATTGACAATTCTTTATGGATCAAACTATTAAATGGATTTATAAGTTGGATAATCCTTCAACATCAGATCCTGAATAATTTGACCTTTACTATTATCAGAAGTTTGTTGTCTAGCCCACTGTTTAAATATTAAGTGACTCTATGCCTAAATTCAAATATGTTTAGAAGTTGTGGATAAAACCTCCAAAATTTTCTGTTACTCTTTCAAGCCGTTAACTTAGCAAGGGTCCTATAAATCAGTAGTGCTGCCAATTTTCTTCCACGAAAAAGCTAATATTTTGAGATCCCTTTGCAGATAAATCAATTCGTTCAAGTTGCATAAACAGCAGCTATGTGCCAGAATCGACTCAACAAAAGGATGCGTCGTTGACTTGCGCATGATGCTATTGGTATAGCATCACTTCTACTTTTTTTAAACCAACACTTCAATTTTACTCTACTCCACTTGACTAAACTCATTAACCACAATCCACACTACCTCTAAAACTTCAAAAATTCATTTCTATATCACCTGTCCATCAACGACTAAATAACACTACATCCAAAATTTTCATCCCATTAACGCAGTATTCAAGAATAAACACTGCCATGTTCATGCAATTGAGAGTAGTTCATCAATTTTATTTCATAAATCCATAATTCTAAAGGATGACATGGAAGAATATTAAATAATTAATTAACTAAGTCTCGATTTATTAAATAGAATTAGTGCTTATATTCATTGTTATTAAATATAAAAATATATAATTAATTGACTAATTATAATAAAATAATAAAATAATTATTAATTAATTAAAATAAAAATTATTATTATAGGAGTCACAATTGTGACTTAATCTATTTTAATTAGTTAATATTATGCAAAAATGGTTCAATTTATCAATTGTTGATATATGAGATAAATTTCCTGATTTATTTATTATGAAATGATCATGATTATTTATGTTTAAGTTTTCTTATTTAATTTATATTTTTTACACTATACATATCTTAATTTTTAAATTTTGTCCTACATTTTACTTACTAATTGTATTTTAATATATTTAAAGCCTTCTAATTAAATTTCCATTACATATTTATTTACTAATTTTGAAATTTTCATATTTATCATACATTTAATTAATTTTAAAATTTTTTTATACGATTTTAATTTTCTATATTAATTTAATACATTAAAATTATATAATAATATAACCAATTAAATTAACAATAACGCGCAGCATTACTCTGTATAACTACACTTAGGAATAAGCCAAAAGGGAACACATTGTGCTTCAATCTGTGTGAAAAAGCACCTCCTCTCTTTATGGTTAAATATTTCACTCTCAGTGACAAAATTAACATCTAATCCCGGAAGAGCTCTTAACAAAATGAAGATGTTAACTTAAAAAGAGTTAAGTTACTTTAAATCACGGACATTTCTTTTTACTTTAAAATAAATAAAATTAAATGAAAATTTTCATTGTTTGCTAATAAATAAAATGCTAATTTCTGTAATCTACAAAACCAATATAATCTACACAAAATATAAATATCATATCATCGTAAGAACAATTTTGAGACAAATAAAGAGAGGATCAAAATGTAATGTACTTTAAAATGGATAAGTTTAAATGAGTTTTTATATCAAACAACGGTATTTAAAATTTATTTTAAAGTTCAAATTTTTAACAAACTATATTATCTCTATTTTGCTTTTCTCGCTCATCCTCATGTTTTGGCAAAATTTGATAATATAGGTATATAAATTATAAACAAAACGCAAGTATGGAAAAATTGACATGAGATACAAACCTTTTAATTATCGTTAAGAATCAACAATTAAAAAAAATCACTCTTAGGGTTGGCAGTGTCAAAACTCTTTTTACTACCTCCGGTAACCACAAAATGAAAAGCAATTGTTAACTACTTCCAATTAACAAAGAACACCTATCATCAACAACTTATCAAACTTTGAATTATATTAGAAATAATATGTAGAAAATATTACTTTTGATCTCATCATGTCAAACTTTGGCTTAGTTAGGAAATATCAAGAGAAAATTATATTTTCACAACTAAAAGCATTTTTGTGTCTTATTTTAATAGCAGGAAAGCTAGACGTTCAAAATTATCTTAAAAGATCACTTACTCCCCACTGCCTACGCCACTGAACTTAAAGATACCTTATCCAACCAGTATCACATGAAATGATAAGAAGATAAACTAATCACGTGCCTATAGATCTATAAGAAAACGCCTCGTAGTTATTTGAAACACGAAACTGAAGGGGATAGTGGAAAGTTTTAGTCTTGAAGTTGGTTTGATTCAAGCTAATAAATAGGGAATCCATCACCAACACCAGCCAACACAAACAGTCCATACCAAACCCATCTTTCAGTATCTATTACACATTTTTGAGAAGATAAGATATTGTACTTGTGGATGGTCACGTAAAATCTCATAAGCTAGGACTATCAAATCCCAACATATGTGAGCCATAATCCAGAGAGTTATCAACTGGAATAATGCTCCCATTTTTGTGTATCCTTTAAGCAACAGAGGTGCACGGCAAAAGCCACAAATGAGTTCATTTGGGAAAATACAAGTACAGTCATCTATCAACCTTAATGTCAATCAAAAGGCTAGCAATGACATGTATGACAGGATTATGAAAACAAAGTGATGGACATGCCAAAGCTCTGGTATCCAAATGGCTAAAAACAGAGAAATTACTCCAGAAATTTAGCAAAAATAACAATAGCTTCAAGTTTCATATATTACAACAAGATTTTCACAAAACGGAATTCATCACCATATCATATGGCTTGATTACAAAGAACAATTTTATCAATTGTTTGAATCTTAGAAAGAATTAATCTAAGGCCACGGGGCCACATTGTGATAGTCAAGCTGATATAATTCTGCTTTATCCAATATACTGTAGAGAAGGAAGTACCTAATGTTATTTCTTTATCAACCTTAATGACAATCAAAAGGCTAGCAATGACATGTATGACAAAGAAAGGTAAGAGGATTATGAAAACAAAGTGATGGACATGCCAAAGCAAGAGTTTAGGTATCCAAGTAGCTAAAAACAGAGAAATTACTCCAGAAATTTGGCAAAAATAACAACAGCTTCAAGATTCATATATTACAACAAGATTCTCACAAAACGGAATTCATCATCATGTCATATATCTTGGTTCCAAAGAACAATTTTATCAACTGTCTGAATCTTAGAAAGAAATCTAAGGCCATGAGGCCACATTGTGATAGTTGAGCTGATACAATTCTGCTTTATCCAATGTGCTGTAGAGAAGGAACTACCTAATGCTATTTCTTTATCAACCTTAATGGCAATGAAAAGGCTAGCAATGACATGTATGATAGAGAAAAGGTACGAGGATTATGAAAACAAAGTGGACATGTCAAAGCAAGAGTGTAGGTATCCAAGTGGCTAAAAACAGAGAAATTACTCCAGAAATTTGGCAAAAATAACAACAGCTTCAAGTTTCATATATTACAACAAGATTCTCACAAAACAGAATTCATCATCATATCATATGGCTTGGTTCCAAAGAATAATTTTATCAACTATCCGAATCTTAGAAAGAATTAATCTAAGGCCACGGGGCCACATTGTGATAGTTGAGCTGATATAATTCTGCTTATCCAATATGCTGTAGAGAAGGAACTACCTAATGCTATTTCTTTAGCAACCTTAATGACAATCAAAAGGCTAGCAATGACATGTATGATAGAGAAAGGTACGAGGATTATGAAAACAAAGTGATGGACATGCCAAAGCAAGAGTGTAGGTATCCAAGTGGCTAAAAACAGAGAAATTACTCCAGAAATTAGGCAAAAATAACAACAGCTTCAAGATTCATATATGACAACAAGATTCTCATGTCGCGACCATGCATTTGCATGATGGCGATATCCTTAAAAAAAACACTTCCTTTGCTACACTTCAATGTACAAGGATTTCTTATTATTATCATAAAATATATAAATATAATAACATATAAATATTACTGATCTGTACTAATTAATATATTTATGTAAATATTATTATTGCTATTACATATATGTATATAACACACACACACACACACACACATATATATATAATAACAAATATATATCACTAATTAGTCAAGTCATGAAGAAGATGTTTGTTGACCACAACAAACTCACCACTATAAAAATAGATTGATAAGGGAACAAAACAAGAAATATTGCTAGAATATAATAAACAATAAATGATGGCGTAGTGAACCTCAAAACCCTTCGGCTATAAATATTGGAAGTGTATGGCTCAAAGCACTCATTGTTTCCAAGAATCTAGCTGGTTGAAGCAGTTGGCGTTGGTGCAACAAGAAGTGAATTCCTCACCCCATTTGCAGATATCATTTCCCTAAGCACATCCCAATTCCACCGACTTGAAGGAACCACATTCCACATATCAGGCTGCAGGATTCCCTGTACAATACAAATTGAACTGTAGCAGTTGATATCTTGTCTCAGTTTAGAAGTATACATCAATTCCCCGGACCAACTGATCATTGAAACTAATTTGCTTTCCATAGATGAACATGTTTATAGAGATTGTGGTTAGCACCTCGGAAATTGTTTCTTCCCATCTAGAAGAACTGAGTTAACAGTATCAAATGAAACAGGCAACAACTACTTTCAATTCCGTGTATCTGACTCAAATCCTACAAATTTCCAAAACATAATATTCTAGCAGCAGACTTGAGTCCAATCCTAGCAAAACATCATAGCAGCATTAAGATTTCATCCTAAGCCAAAGAATGCAGAATAGAACGACTTCAAAGAACAAGCATTCATGTGCATCTACTAAGGTGATTATATCAACACACCTTGCTTATAGGACTTCCCTCGTATGTTTCATATGGGCCCTCTCTTGCAGCAATTTCAGAAGAGGCTTTCAGAGAATGGTAATAGATGGTTTCAAATATTTCCTTGTTAAGTTGTTGAGCCTGAAATAAGTTTTGATTGAAAAATTAGCAACCAAATCAGAAGTCCAAACTAATAATTAACATACAAGTCTACACATGCACACATTCAAAGATCAACTACTACTAAGAGCAGTCTGGAGAATAGCTCGCCTCTGGTGAATCAAATGCCATGCCTAGAAGAATGAATGTATCAGCCAGACCCTGAAGTCCAATCCCAATGGGTCTATGTCATAAATTTGATCTTCTTGCAATTTCAACAGGGTAGTAGTTAACATCAATTATTTTGTTGAGATTGTGACTACTTCTGTAACCTGTCCACAAGGAGAAATGAAAGAACATTAAGCTAAATTGTAATTTCAAGATGCACGCAACACCCATCTTTGAACCCTTTAATTCATACCTCTGCTAATTTGTCAAAGTCAAAAGACCTGTTTTTACAATCTCCACTCCCCACAAGCTTAGATGGATGAGCATCCATTGGAATCCCCTGAAGCATAAATGGATAAATTAGATTGTAAACCAACAGAACTAAAAATAAAATACTTCTTGCAATAAGTTATGGCTCTGGTTTACCTTCTCTCTTACATATCTTGGCAGAGTAATAGATGACAAATTGCACACAGCAGTTTTTGTTGGACTTGTGTACTCAATTATCTCAGTGCACAAATTTGAAGATTTTATCGTACCTAGATTCTACTGGTTGCTTTTCCTATTGCAAGTATCCTGAAGAAACAAAAGAACTATTAGAATAAATCTAAAACAAATATGAAAAAAATCATAATACAGACTGTAGAGAGTAAAGTATGCAAAAATTTCAAAAGTGATACAACAATTACCTTAAAAAACATATAAGGGGTTCCTGTTTCTATCTGCGATGTCAGAATTTCAAACCACAGGTTCTGAGCCTGTACCACTTTCTTTGCCTTGCCCTAGTTACAGACATCTGTATTAATAGTCAAAACTAAACCCACTGGACACACCTTACTAGATTTATATCCAAATTCAAAATTACATAAATCAAGGTTAAGTGAACTTACATTTCTTTCATATTTTGTGTACAGTTCCTCAAATTCTTTACCCCAATAATCTGCCAATCTCGAAGCCTCATTACGGCAAAATAATGACCAAACTCCATTGCTTTGCATTCTTTCCATGAAGAGATCAGGTACCCAAAGGGCATAGAATAAATCTCGAGCTCGATGCTCTTCCTGAATGAATAATAGACCACTCACATATACTTAGATATGGGGAAAGTAGATCTTACGTTATGGTGATTAGAACCAGAAGATGTATGAAAACAAAAAGAAAAAAGGAAACAAAGTGGAGAATCTAGCTATTTTAACCCTACCTTTCCATGGTTTTTCCTAAGATCTAGAAACTCAAATATATCAGCACGCCACGGCTCCAAGTACACAACAAAAGCACCTAAAAACATCATCAATGACAATGTAAAAAAACCAGAAAAGTTCACATTTAGCTCAATAATAAAAACAAGAAACGATGAACAAACCTTTCCTCTTCCCTCATCCTTGATCAACATAACGAGCAGTATCATTCCTGAGCCATCAATCGCAGGATTAACTGTTAGCATTAATTAGCCAATTGAAAACAAAATTTTCCAGCCCAGACCACAGCTTCTCTGAATGCAAACAATCGTCCTATTAATATATCATGTCCTGCTTTAATTAAGAATACCAACGCAGGCAGAAAAGTAAGCTCACAACATTAAAAACAAACCAATAAGCCCCTTCTGTATCATGTTAAACTCTCTATAAATAGACATAGGAGTGTGCATATTCCATGTTTTAGGGGAATGAGACATTGGTTTTCTCTATCAATATCTCCTTCAATAGCCAGAAACAAGGAAGAAAATAAATGAGTGCATTTTCTAGGCAAAAATAGTGATTCCTTAGCCTTCTTGTTCCATGACAAATTGTATTGATCACTGAATTAAAGGTCCAACAAAACAAAAGAATGTTTGCAGTCCAAGAGACACTTAACCACCTAACATAAGATAGAGTGGGAGAAAAAGAGAAAAATAGAAAAATATTGGCTCAACAATAGAGTGGAGGACTGTGTCGTTGATCATAGCAACTCTAACCTGTAGAACCTCAACTCTAGCTCGTCATGAATAGTCGTAGATAATGGGACATCGAAAGATACTATTTTCTGAAGCACCTTTTGAGAACATGACCTACATCTACTTTCAACTGTATAAAGCACTCATCATTTTGCGGTCACGAGAGAGTTCCAAAACATAAATCTGCAATGCATCAAAACTTAACACCCTTCACTTAATCATAAAAAAAAGTGTTATATGATAAAGTTACTAATCTTTAAATACAATTTACATGGCCACTTCATAGTGCCAAACTTTCATAAAAATAAAAAATTGTCATAACTGTATAGATAGTAGATTTTATAATGCTAACCTACATATATCAACCTTTCTACTAGAGCATGCAAAACTACCTACATCGATGTGCTTAACATATTGCCATGAGGAAAACATGGAAATTCAAGGGGAACGAAGAACAAAATGCTACATTGATATATAGCTAACACGAGATATTCCAAGCATAAAACAAAAATGTCGATTACCACCTTGTTCTGTAATGCCACCAACAACATTTTATGACGGTTCAATCATAATGAAGGAAAAAAAGTAGCATAAAAATAAAAATAAAGGGCACAGATTCTCAGAAAGAATGTTTTTATTGAATAAAAGTTGCATCTGTATGATATAAAGTGAAGATGAAGCATCAAGAAACTTGAAGTAAAAGCCATAACACCGCTCAAAAGTAAATTATGACACCAAATACAGAATGCTATGCATATAAAATGACTCTTCTAACACATTAAATTTTCCTAAGTTGATAACTTGAGACATCATCTCCATATCAATAAGAACCAAATCATAACAAGGACAAAGAGAAATATAAGCATAATAAAAGATAAAGAACCAAAATAATAAGATAGTGAACAACATATCAAATTTGCAGACTTACATTGACATAAAAAAAATATCATCTTTAGGGATACGACTAATGTCATACTTTCGATTAAGGTCCTAATAACCAAGAAAAATTAACTAAGGAAAACACATTCTCATGTAGTAAGTGAAATATGAAAAGAACAATATAAAGGACTTTGGCACATCTATTAAGCATTTATTTACCTTCAAGCAAATCAATCTTGTTATTCTTAACTTAAATAGGAGACAATTTCAAGAAAAAGTTTAACATATCAATCACATCAATCGAGATTCCCCACCATTCATTCAGTTGCAAAGTTTATCAAATTGTTTAAGCATTTAGTTGCTTGCATCAAATCATAAATCAATTCAATTTAACTCCAAAATCCTTCAAACTTTAACTCAATCTACAAAATTCAACCTAATGCATAAAATAAACATACATGAGAAAAGATGCTTCAACTTTCAAACATTTCCGTAACCCTTATTAAAAAAAAGCATATAAATTAACATTGGATCATTTAGAAGGTTGTTTGAACAATCACCTAACCTTTTGACGTGAGAGTAAACACCTTGTCATGAATACTCTCAGTTACTCAATTAGGTCATCATTTTAAACAAATAACTTTAAATTAATATTGGAGCATTTAGAAGCTTGTTTGAACAGTCACCTAACCTTTTGACGCGAAAGTAAACACCTTGTCATGAATACTCTCGATTACTCAATTAGGTCACCTTTTCAAATGGCTACTAGCACCACTCTTTAACTTCAAACTTCTTACTTGGTTTGAAGCCAACGGAGTGAATTTATTTAATGCTCACTTATTTAAAATAAATTATCTGTCTTTCTTTTTTTTCAATGGGTTACTAAAAATGCTTAAAAGGTTTTAACTTCTAACTCAATTATATGTCTAGATTATACAAAAAGTATCATAGTATAAATTAAGTTGCGATTTTTGAAATTAATGAAGCAAATTGAAATTAACTTAATCATTGATGCTTATGACTATATGCCTAAACAAATCAAATCACAATAACAACCAAACTTATAATGAATCATCTCGATCAATATTCTTTCCAAGTTAAAAAATTTCTTAGAATGATCCCCTATTAAGCTAATTATAACAAAATTGATAAACATAAATAATAATAAATTCCCTTCTCTACAATTTGAGTTGTACGTTGTCACCAATGTACATGACATAAAAAAAGAACAAAAATTCTAAAATAAGTGAAAAGAGGAAAAGAAAACGAACAATTAAGGTAGAACTAAATACATGAAAAAAAAACCATCAAAATTGGCATAGGATGTTGACAAACTTACCATGTGATAGCTATTGACAAAGAATCAAAGCCAAAATACTTGTCCGAACCAAATGATGTTTTCTTATAGAGCCTAACAATTATAAGAGTTAAGTGGCTACAAAAGAATAGCTTGATCAAAACAAAAACAAACAAAAAAATGGTTGAGGTGGAATTACGTACAAGTTCCACATAAGACTGCTAAATTATCTCTTTCAAAGTTTAAATGCATATACAAGTTCAACAATCTATATTAACAAATTAACCACAAGTACTAAATGAAAGTGAGAGGAGGTTACCTCAAGTGAAGAGCAATAAAGTGCTCGCTTTTTGTTCTCATTCTCGCAACCAACTTTTTGCCCAGTTCCAGAATAGGGTCAATGAACTTTAAAGCATGATAATTTACTCTACATCTCATCTTCTATAAATCTGAATCAAACCTATTTGAGAGTTTGTAATCAAACATCCAAAGCTGAACGCCCTACAACACAAGAGAAAACTCAGCTACTATTCTTTAAATATACAAGAATGCATAACGTAACGAAACATCCAGGGAAAACCCCGAATAAAAAGAGATGTGTCAATTATGTAATTATCAAAATATGATTAAAAAAGAAAAGAATAATTTCCAACAAAATTCATAGGACAATATATATATATATATATATATATAGCTTACATCTAGACACTCTTCCTTGTCTATCATGTCCTCTTTCACTAGATTTTTTCTTTCATAGAGAAGGTTTGGCCACATCCACTAGGAATTCAACCAAAAGTGCTCGGTAACTGGACTTCTAAACTTCCTCTCTGGCATTCGTAGATCGTAAATCTATGAAGGATCGAGTTAGCGTAAGCTAAATTCATTGTAGCTAGTTTCTATAAGACTATAACAAGCAGATAGCACTAACATCTAAATGTGATGTAATACTGTAAGATTAGGTTAACCTTCCAGGAATAGAAGGGATTAGGAGAAGTGTTATATGTAAACGACACTTCATTTCTTTGCAACAAAATCAAACAGGGAGAAAAATCTAAGTGTACCAAGAAGCATATTCTAGACTCCATGAATGTTTCAGATCCTAACCATCTCTTAAAATCTTGTAGACTTTCTCCATTTATAGCTCATTTGTTTGCTTCTCCATTACATGATAATATAAAAGCTTCCATTATTTTTTGAAATGATAAGACATTGATATGATGCGGTATAATAACATAGGATTGCTCTTTCTATCTCGTCCTACTAGATAGGTTTTGAAATTTATTAAATTATTAGCAAGTACACAAGGGATGAAATCCCATCAACATAAGCAGTATTAAATAGTATACTTAGAACTATAATTCCTATTAATTGGCTGCAATTGAACTTATAGAACAGGCATTAGGTAAAAGATGTAATTTAGATCGACACTTTGCGAACTTGAAAGCAAAACTGAAAAGGGTAAAAAATGCAATAATGACCTTCAGCAATTAAGTTAGCCACCATTTTAAATGCATGGATTTTGACAATGACATCTTTTGACTCAACCAGTTGCAAAACCAATTTTCTACCTGTCAAATAATTTTATGAAAAATTTATATAAGAAACACATGAATTGGATCTCAGTTATTATACAACTCCATGCATAAAATTTGTTTACCTTGTTTAAAAAGAGAGGCCATTGGTGGTTTGTGTCCATTGGTGGATTCACTAAAGTGGGACTGCCTATATTGGGACACAAGGGAATCTAAGGAAGTGAAGCCATTTCTAGATCTGCCTTTATCAACATAACTTGTTGTCTGCAAACATAAAAATGACATTAACAGGGCAAGAATTTCAAAAATACACATTTGTGATTGAAGAAGAGACAGATATGCTTCATCTTATTTCTGAAAAGCACTGATGTTGATGTAAACAATTATTTTCATTTATTGTTAAAAAGCAAATAATTACGGGCTTAAAGTAAGAAGAGTATATATCTAAATAAAATTACATCATCAGCTTCAAGATTCAAGTGCAATAACTGACTTTTCAAAACCATTATTTCTTCTTCCATTTTCTTCTTTTCATAGGCATCATCCTCCAATTTCTTGTGCAGCTTTATAACCTCAGCATCACCAACTGCCTAGTGCATGAAATAACTCCTTATATTTAACAAATTCCAAACTGATTTATCTTCTTATATAAGTAAGGAGGGAAGTAAGAAAAGCTTGGAATCACACAGAAGCAGTATAGCAATAGTAAAGTATTGTAATCCATATAACACATACCGTAGACTACAAAAATTGCTCTAATTAACTCTTAAGCTTGTTGGCCTCCTCTTCAACTCACTTTCTTAACCGAAGTTCATTTTGAAGCAATCTCTTTAACCAGCAATGTCCTCACTCATAGAAACCCCTAACTTCTGAAAATAACAAGAGATGGAACATGTGGAGGAACAATAGTTATCAAGTTTAAACTAATCACAAAGTAAAACACAAAGAGACTTGATATACAATGATGAGGGTAACACATAATGAAACATGTTTACCTTTGAAATACATCATGATTGTTTTTATGGTGTATAAAAGATGCATGCAAAGGAGTCAAGTTATGCCTCACAGTGGCCATATATGTCCCGAGTTAAAAACAAACTTATAACAAGGCAAGATACAACAGAAGCATCCTAGCTAGAGTTGATAGGAGCAATGCATTATCATCTCAAAACTAGCCAGATTGATTGGTTTAACCAGTAAAGATACCTTAACAATTTGAAAACCTAAAAAAATATCGGTTATAGATATACTACCTCTCCATTACATTTACTGGTGAAGCCATCATGTTGAGTCGTCATCATTTTCTCTTTGAGTGTCTTGACTAACTCCATATACTCCATCTGGCAATTTATTTTTTCCTTCTACAGAAACAGCACAAATGCCAAATTGGATACATTTTCATTTTAAAAACAAATATTAGATTTCAGTGAAAAAGTTTCCTAACTAAGAAATGTTCACTCATTCCACTTTTGTTTCCTCATGTAGTTGCCAAAGGTTAAATGAGCAGTAAACCCAAATATGTCATGCATAAATTTTTGCACAATTGTAACTTATTTGATGTCAAAAGAATTAGTGGCCAAAGAAAAGTAATCAACAAAATATGAATGGAAAATGCAGGATGTGTAAGTAGTGGATTAACCTTTAAGGCTTCTGCAAAGTTTTTTCCACCTCAGAAATTCGACACTGTGCTTCTTAGTTAATTCTTTCGGCTTCGTCATCAAAAGCTTTCTGCTGTCTTTTATTTTCAGTAATAAGGTCGTTAACTTGTTTTCAAGCTTTCGAGACAAACTTTTATAATCAAATTCTTCCTTTATTTTTAACATATTCTCAACCTTCATAGCCTACAAAAAATGATGTTGCAAAATAACTATAAGCTAGTTAATCTTATAACCTGTACATAGACAACAAGAAACTGCAGAAATAGTAATCTTATAGCATATTATAAAAATCATCAAGTAATGAGATGCAAGGAAAATTAGCAAATGAATTCAGGCACGTGAAGATTTATATGCATAGAAGTTTGGATGTTAAATTAACTGGAATTATTGAGGGTACCATAGATGATCTAGATACATCAAATCATTTAAACTCTCATCCCTTTATGCAAATAATATAGTACTACAAGTCTCTCATCTATGACGTGGTGAAGGGCCTATAGTCACAACTAATGAAGTTCTTGCTAAATCTGAAATATGATAAAATGCTAAAGTCATTAGGTGTAAAACATAAACTTGCAATAGTGCTTATTACACCTTTCATTTATACACTAAACCATCTCAAATTCAAATGAAAGGCATCTCACCTCTAAACGAATCTTTAACCAATCTTGTAAGTTTTGAATCATGAACTGGAACATGAGGACTACTCTCTGCCAGTGCATTTATGCACTTCCCTAGTGCAATAAGTGATAGATTTATAAACTTCGCTTCCTCTAACATATGCCCCTCACTCCCTGCAAAAAACAAAGGATGATTCACATTGCATGGAATGGTAACTCCTATCATATTTATAAACATGTGGAACAAAGAATTTGAAGCAGAAATGAAAAGGTATGTAATAATTGAAGACTGTAATGCAGTCACAGTGACTGTTATCCCTTTTCAATAGGAAAAAGTCACAAATATACAGAGACCAACATAAACTTGATAGAGTGAACACCGCGATTAGGCACACATGTAATACTTAGTTTGAAAAGGAACAACTCTTCAAGTAAGTCAACCTAATGCACGATTAACTAATTTAGGAAATGCTTAAACTGTGCAAGGATCATTTACATTAAATTCAACGTCATGTTTTCGAACAAGTGCCTCTACATCTAAGCAAAGAATTAGGTCAGATTTGAATTCTATTTAGTATTTATAGTAAAAATGAAAGACTCATGTACTTGTAAAAGGAAAAACAGCCCTAAAATGACCAGGTAGTAGCAGCATTTTCCATAAATCTCCAACATGCCAAATCTGCACACACAAATTCAATAATGCACACATATCCCTACTTTGAGTATTAAGCATATTCCTGCGTCTTCTTACAGCAATTTTATAGTAGTAACTTCATCTTCATTAGAGGGAAGATACCAACACAGTTTTCTTTCATGAACACCATGCTATAACATTCTAACCAAGCAAACAAGCTTCATAAATCTAGACCCAAAATCCACAACAAAGTGCTTGATTCCACAAATCCAAGATTTCCTGCAACATCAGTACTTGCTGATTTGAATTTAACTAGTGCTAGATTTAGCACTAAATCATTTATTGTAACAACTTGGTACTTAGCCAAAGAACAACACTTAGTACTAAGCTAAGCATTAGAGCCATAGTAGATTAGTTAAGAATTAAAAACCAAGGCCAAAATTCTTGATATAGCAAATCTAGGTAGTAGCAATCAGGAGTACTAGTAAATAGCTTCCTTGTTTGACTTTCATAGCATAAGCTGAGGCTAACTTGAGCACCACTTGGGTGGAGGTATTACCAAACATGAAACAGAAAAAGTGAAAGAGATTAATCCAGAGAAGGCCAATGACACGTATGCAATCAAGAATAAGATAGCACAGATTTGTGTTCCTGAACATCCAAGCCAAAGTACAAAAATAGGCACGGTGATATGCATATATATCCGAATTTTAGCTATTAAATGTAAGTACACAAGCTCGCATGAACACATTACACAACCAAGCAACACATACAGAAGGAATTTCATTGTGCCATTAATGAACCCATAATTGTCGAAGACCAACCATCATCTGAAAGGGTGCATCAATGCTTGCTTTTGGTGAGGGAAAATGTCCAATGATAGTATCAAGCAACTGGGACATATTCTTTGCATCAGCAGGAGGATCTTTAATGAACGTGGAGGATGCCCATCCTTCTTTAGCAGATGCATAGAGAACAGGAAAATCCAGCTGCTCCTCTAAAATAAAGTAAGAAGATGTTAACACATTTAACATTCTATACAGTAGTTTTGCAGGTAGTAGAATTGAACAGCTGATGAAAATGAATGCAAAGAATTATAATTTCCTCTTTTTCTTTCACCTGTAGCATCAAGGTTTGCAAAAAGATCAAACACTAAGCTTTCAACTTCATTACACCTCTCCTAAAAAACTGCAATGAAAAAGAGAAGAACATGAAGACTACTTTTAACAACATAAATTCATAACACAATCATATTTGTCAACATAATTTGATTATAGCATATCTTATTTGTGTAAGGAACAAAGAAGTCTTGCAAAACAAGAAGTCCCAACAAGCAGCATACAGCCCTTTGATTGGTTTAAGTTTGTTATAGAAAAATATAATGACTCGGTTTGTTGCTCACTTAGTAGCCTTTCAAGCATAAATTCAACTTATGATCATTCTCAAAACTGCAAAAGGGAGTAATTCTTAACCTAAACAAAGATATATTTTAAAAGTGGGATAATGATTCAAAAATGCTATTTCTAATAAATTCGATTTATGAATAAGGAATTCCTAAAAGTTGAGTAGGACAGGATGGTATAGCATATAGCATTTCTTTCAAGACGAAATTCCTACACTTAGAAAAGAAATTCCAAGAGAAAATGTTTATAGAAAAGAAATTCCAAGAGAAAATGTTTATCCATATTGCAAGTTATAAGATGACATTTTTAACTAACTGAACTAACTAATCTATTTTGTCATATTTTATCTAAATTGAAACTCAAATCTTGCATTTTCATGAAAGTGAAACATAGAACATCAAACTAGAATACTAACTAACAAGAAAAATACAGAATAAAGACAATTAATTCCATCCATTCAAGGTCGACTTGTGTCATTAGCAGTTACTGAGCCCCTCAGTTATCAGGCCAAGTTCCCCAAACTTTAATCATATTGGTTAGGATAATTGGAGACTGTTAAGGCCACGGTTATGTTCATTTGTTTCTTATATATATTGTTTAATAGCTCTAGAGAATGTGAATGAACAGTGAAGAATGATATTGATGGAAAAAACAGTTTATCAACATCTAGATGAAACAATAGCAATGCACAAGCATACAAATGGCTTCAGTAGGAAAAAAGCAAAGTGCATTCACATCCACTACCAAATTGCACAACATCCTTGACTTTCTAGTTACTTTTCTACTGGATGTTTGTCTTCTATCATAAGCACGGGCCAAAATAAAACGCATGATTGATGAAGTATACCTGAAGGCCGATCTACTTTATTCAAAAGAAGGATAGGGCGGAGACCATACTTCAATGCTTTAGCAAGAACAAATTTTGTCTATGCAAGTGGACCTTCGCCAGCATCCACAACTAAAATTGCTCCTTTGACCATGCCAACAACCCGCTCAACCTTGTAAATATCAAACAAAACAGAACAAATCAATGAAATATTTTTTCTATATACAAATATCAAAGCCAACTCGATTTTCTAAGCCCAATTTCAATACTTTATTTCCTAGCATTACAAAACAATGCCTGGAGCAAAGGATACAACGTCCCTATAATGGAACAAATTATTTCCATTCCATGTTATTCAATTTGTTCATTTGATCATTCAACAAATCAATTAATGAAGTAAATAGGAATAGTGCAACACAATAATCTTTTTAAAGTTCCATATAGAAAGACCTCCTCGAGTTAAATTCCTACATATCTTCATGCTAAAATTTTCGAATATTAAAGTCGAATAGTGTTCATGCAGAAAGCAAGATGTATGATGTTATAAGGCCTTAAGTGTAAGAGAAAAATGAAATAAGAACCAAAAGGGGAGGGTGCGCAGGGCATACTTCACCGCCAAAATCAACATGTCCAGGAGTATCAACCATGTTGAGTTCATGATCCTTCCAGCAATTAAGCAAAGAATTAGGTTAGATTTGAATTATATAGTATGTATAGTAAACATGAAAGACTCGTGTAACGGTAAAAGGACAATCTTGAAATGAAAATTTTAAGAAAAATTGTCGTCATGAAACCTACATTAGTAAACTAAATTATACCAGAAAAGTAGTTGAAGAGAGGACCCGAATCAATGGCACCAGTTGTAGAAAATGTGATATGTATATCTTTACATACAATTTCATCTTACAAGACTCGCCCAACATCAAAAGGCTCTAGAGCATAAAATGATATTGTAGCTCCTGTACTAATAGATGCCAATAAATTAGTCATAGGTTAATGTTGTTATCCATAAAAATCTCACCAGAATCAATCATGTACAACATCACACGAGATGATAATATTGTCTTCAAATCAATGAATATAATAATCACTCACAAATGACGTCCCAAAGGTTCATTCCATGTGTCCTCAGACATTGCGAATGCTCCATCGGCCTTTGACTCCCACACATATCTGAAACACAAAAGGCATGGTATAAGCCACACTCACAGATCACAAATGAATTAACGAACCATTTACAAGTTAAAGAGCCATACTGTTTGTCATCATTATGTTTGCTAATGACTTCAAAATAGTCAGCAACAAGATAAACAGAGTAAAACCCAACTCCAAACTGTCCAATGAGGTTGAGGTCTCCACTTGTCTGCATTTTCTCCACAAAAGCTGCATCATTGAAAGAACAAATTTGATAAGCATTTAAATAAGATTTAACCCAATCAAAAGTTTCAACATGTAAACTGTTTCTCCATGCAATGAAACATACCAGAAGTTCCTGACTTTGCAATGGTTCTCAAGTTCTTGATCAATTCTTCCTTCGTCATACCTATACCTAGGTCACGAATTGAAAGAAACTTCTTTTCTTTGTCCAATTTGATCTGCATTCACCACACAAAACATTACATGGTTAACTTTAGAACCATATCAGTTAGACAAACATTAAACACTAACAAAAGAAAGCAAGTAATACCAATCTAGATTTCCAGCTTGGTATTGTCACCTTCACCCAAAACCTCTTTATCAGTGAGGGAAAGGAATCTAATTTTATCTAGCGCCTGAAATTCAAGCAATATAAAATTTTACATCGAACTGAGGCAGTAACTAAGAGCCTAGTTTAGCTTTAAAACAGCATATAATACTTACATCAGATGCGTTAGATATCAATTCCCTCAGGAAAATGTCCTTATTGGTGTAAAGAGAGTTGATAATAATATCCATAAGCCGAGACACCTCAGCTTGGAACTCAAACTTCTCCGCGTTACTGCGAAGCAATCTCTTCGAAATCGACTCCGCTTCTCTGAGCCAATATCATTGCCACATATTTCAAAACTCACGCACATTACAATCATGTACATGAATCAAACCGCGCATCGCCAACCATAACCTAAGTTCATAATAGCCTTACCTCTTCGCGACATCAGAATCAGTTGATAAATCGTGTGGAACAGCGCCTAGTTTCTCTTCAACCTTTGGAAGATCGGCCACGTCGTCGAAGTCGTCCTCTGCATTTGCCTGCATCTTGTGGCCTACCCGACCACAGATCCAAACCAAAGCTCAGAGAAAATGAGTTGAAGAGAAGAAGCTAAGCAACCTAAAGACACTGCTAAATAGTAACACAGCATCAATCAAACACAAACACGAAGAAACAGTGAGAGAACATTTAAGCATACCTTGATCTGCAATCAGAGAAAAGATGCAAAGAAGAAACAGAAGGGAAGGGATCATCCACTTCCTCATCGTCGTTGATTTGAGTTTCTAGTAGCTTCTATAAGTGAAGAGCTCTCTCTGTGACTCTGCATAGCCACGCTCTTCCGCGTAAAGGAGAACATGAAAAAGGACGCACCCTCTTACAAGATCAAACAAAAGTCAAAATTAAAGAAAACCCTTCCAAGAAACCCCAAAAGGCTCAAGCAAGTTCACTGTGTTACAGAGGAAAAGGAAGAAGACGAAGATGGTGACGGAGCAGAGGCGACTTCAGTAGCCGTTAGAGAGTAATACGAAACGCAGCTTTTAAATAAATGTCCACCATTGTTAGCATACGGACTAATCTACCATATCATATCTTTCGTGTATTTAGGCATCTCTAATCATTACATCAAAATTTTACATTAAATTTGGTGTAAAGTAGAATTTTTTTAGAATTTTTTTACACTAAATTTGATATTATTCTAACCATTTTATACCAAATTTTTACACCTAAATTTTTCCAAAGAATATACCACAATAATTTAGTTATTAACTAAATTAGTTTATATTTATATAACTACAATAATTTCGTTATTAACTTAAAATTAATTTATATTTGCACAATAATTTTATTTGTTTAGTTATTTATTAAAAATAAAATAAAAATCATTATTCTTAATTAATTAATATATACTTTATATTAAATTGATATTATTTACAAAATATATTTAATATTATTGCAACAACAAATTAATTTATTTAAGTCTGGTTGTAATTTCAAATATTTTTTGAGTTTTAATTTTAAAATCAATAGTGTGGTTTAAATTTATATACTTTTTATTTCAAATTTACTTTTGTTCTTAACATATTTTATTAATGAATTTATAACACTTATAAATAACAATTGTAAATCATCGTCATCACCCAGTCCAAAGTCCCGCAATGAAGCGGGGTCTGGGGAGGTCTGATAGTACGCAACCTTATTCCTACATAGTAGAGAGGCTGTTTTCGGTGGACCCACATGAAAATGAAACAATAACAATTAAAAATAAATATAATATTATATTCAATATTAGTCTCGTTTTAAATGTCTTAATGAAATCTTTGTAATGATATGTTTTGTGTAAAGTAATAATTATGTTAAATTTAATTACTTAGTAAATTATGTAAATAAATCAATTTGTGAAAATGACATAAAAGGAAAATGTTAAAAAGTAAATGGATAAAGTTGCCTTTTTGTACTTTTGGTGTAATGAATAGTAACACATCAAATTTGGTGTGTTACTATTCATTGTACCATTTTAGTGTGTACTTTTGGTGTCTTGGTTGGAGTGGATTTTTTGCACCAATTGGTGCCTTGGTTGGAGATGGCCTTAGTCTAGTTGTAACCAATACAAAGATATGTCAAAATTGAATGAGATTTGTTCCCTTCTTCTCTCTCTTCGTGTGATTATGTGAATTTGCTTCCTCTCTTGCATTCTTCTTAATCTTCTCTTACTCGACTCCGTTATGTAATTCTTCTGTTTAATTTTATACCTAACAAATTGATATCAGAGAGCGCGATTCTGGTAGTTGATCATGGCCGAAGGAACAAAGAATGCAGAACAACGTAAGATGGAGGACAATCTTAAGGGATTGATAGAAAGGATGTTCTCCGATATGAATAGCAGAACAGAGAAGGTGGAGAACAAAATGTCGGAGTTAAGGAACATTATGCTACAAATGCTACAGAAAATTGGATGGGACACCGGTTCTACAGACCTGACGTCCCAGTGTAGCTCAAAAAGGGTGACAGGAGTAGGAAGACCATTGCTGCATTGATGACTCAAATAGACTTCCCATTATTTGATGGCGACAACGTCAAATTATGGTTGTATCACTGCGATCAGTATTTTTTCCTGGATCACACACCAGAAGAAACGAAGGTGAACATTGCAATTCTCCATATGGATGAGAAGGCGCAAGAATGGCATAGGTTGTACGTCTGAAATATTAACAAAGGAGAGACAATAGACTAGGAGGAGTTTACTAAAGCCACAAACAGCGTTTTGACGTAGAGATTTTCGACGACCCAGTGGGGGAATTCAAAGACTTAAGGCAAGAGGGAACAGTCCTGGAGTACTGCGCCTCATTTGATCATCATTCTAATCGGTTGTTACTACCAGAAGACTATTTGGTAGGGTTCTTCGTTAAAGGACTTCGACCCAAAATAGGAGTTACAGTTAAATTGCACGAACCTTCCTCCTTGCACCAGGCGTTTACACTAGCAAAGAAGCAAGAAGCTATTCTGGCATCAGCGAGTCACACCCTATTCGATCGAAGCCATTCTACAAGGAACATGAGCAAGAGTGATCCACCTAACGTTCACTCCAGAGGTCCATCTTCTTCTAACATATCGAGGAACTCAAGCTCAGACGGGTTACTGCCTACTCCAGTAGCCACGCCTCGATCATATCCCCAGTCGAGATCGCTCAAACCATACAAACCAATTAGCAGTAAAGATTTTGATGAGAAAAGAGCAAAGGGATTATGCTTCTGGTGCGATGAAAAATACACATTGGGTCACAAATGTAGGAAATGACAATTAAAATTCTATGTGGTGTCGGAGAAGAGACGGGAGTTAAAACTACGCCGGGAGCACTGGAAAAGGAAGAAACAGAGGGTTATTCTGAGCAAGATGACGCCCCTCTAGTCTTAATGCAAGTAATGTTGGGTTGTGCAGAGAACATGGAGCTCAAACAGATGAGGGTGATAGGCATACATCAGAGGAGACAGATCCACATTTTGATCGATAACGGCAGCACCCACAACTTCATCGAATCCTCAGTTATTAAAAGAGGTGGTTGTTCCCTAGAGGACATAGAGCCAATATCCATAATAGTAGGGGGTAGGTTGCAGTTGAAATGCTCCCAACGTTGTCAAAATTTTGCATGGACCATGCAAGGGGCTCAGTTCACCATAGATGCCCTGGTTTTGTTATTAGGAGGTTGCGACGTGGTTTTAGGCATACAGTGGCTGATCGGTCTAAATGACGTGGTTTTAGGCATACGTGATTTTTAATAATTAATAAATTTAGTATATTTTAATTATCAACATTTAAACTAAAATTAGATAATTAAATGTATTTTTGGTGGGTGTTTAATATATTATAATTAATAAGTAATAATAATAATAGAAGAAATAAATAATTAAATGTATTTTTGGTGGTGTTTAATATATTATAATTAGTCAATACTAATTAATAATAATTTATTTATTATTTAATCAATAATCCATGATTAAATAAGAATTATAAAAGTTATAAATATATATAGTTCGATACCTTATTTAATCAATAATTAATGATTAAAAATAATTATAAAGGTTATAAATATATATAGTTCGATACCTGTGACTTTTGCTCACTGGCACGACTTCTTATTTTTCATTTTCATTTTTCATTCAACATTCAATTAACCACTCCATTCGTGCATTTTTATTATCTCTGCATATTATTTTATTTGGCTTTTTTAGGCTTTTTCGTTATTGTTAATTAATATAGAAATTTTATTATTAATTCTTTCATTATATAAATTAATTTTAATTTAGATCATTATTGTGTTATATTAATTATACTTATTTTTATTTTAGTTTTGACACAACATTTACTTATTAAGTATATTTTCTGTCATGTTTAATTAAATATAATTTATATATAATTAATTGACTAATTAAAATGTAACTAATAGATTGATTAGTTTATGCCATTTTAATTAAATATAATTTATATATTATTAATTGACTATTTATTAAGTATTAAGTATATGATAGATTTGTTATTAAATTTTAATTATTATTCATTAAATTTTGTTTATTCAATTATAATTAATAATAATTAATATATAATTATTTAATTGATGTATTAAATAATTACTCAAACTCTATACCAAGCAATTATAATTAAAATATAACATATAACATAATTTATTTATAAATTAATTTATTCAGTTATAATTAATATTTAATAT
The DNA here is from genome assembly GCA_029891385.1 of Erythroxylum novogranatense. Classification (NCBI taxonomy): domain Eukaryota; kingdom Viridiplantae; phylum Streptophyta; class Magnoliopsida; order Malpighiales; family Erythroxylaceae; genus Erythroxylum; species Erythroxylum novogranatense. The sequence goes on along the minus strand of CM057230.1, from coordinate 26,934,426 downwards.
AATATAATTATTGCTGATAAATATATAATGAATCAATAGATTTACTATTAAATTATAATAATTACTGAAAATATAACATATAACCTAATTTATTTATAAAATTGTTTATTCAATTATAATTAATAATTAATATATAATTAATTAATTGATGTTTGAAAATATAATTACTCAAAGTTTATGCCAAGCAATTAAGACTAATTTAAATATAACATATACATGATTTATTTATAAATTACTTTATTCAGTTATAAATAATATTTAATATAATGTAATTAATGCCAATTAATGTATAATTAATTAATAGATTTATTATTAAATTAGAATTTATTTATAAATTAATTATTAATCATTAAATTTTATTTTATTCAGTTATAATTATTAATAATAATATATAATTAATTAATTGATGTATTAAATATTTTAATTTATTAATTATTTATTAAATAAAATGTTATTTATATGTAACGTGCAAATATAAATATTAATATGCACTGATTTATCAATTAATTATATTTTAATACATCAATTCATTAATTATATATTAATTAGTACTAATTATAACTGAATTAACTAAATAGTTAATGATTAATAATCAACTTATAATTAAATTATATTTATTAATTGTTTGGCATAGAGTTTCAGTAATTATTTAATACATCAATTAATTAATTTTATATTAATTATTATTAATTATAACTTAATAAACTAATTTATAAATAAATTATGTTATATATTATAATTTAATCATTAATAATTGTGTTGTGACTAAATAATACATTGAATTTTATATAAACTAACAATTATTATTTTTGTTATTATTTCCATAAATATTTTAATAATTTATAATAATTAAATAATATATATCTATACATTATACATATTTTTGCAATTATTATGTTTGTTATTATATATATTTCCATTTTTTTAATAATTAATAAATTTAGTATATTTTAATTATCAACATTTAAACTAAAATTAGATAATTAAATGTATTTTTGGTGGGTGTTTAATATATTATAATTAATAAGTAATAATAATAATAGAAGAAATAAATAATTAAATTTATTTTTGGTGGTGTTTAATATATTATAATTAGTCAATACTAATTAATAATAATTTATTTATTATTTAATCAATAATCCGTTATTAAAAAAGAATTATAAAAGTGATAAATATATATAGTTCGATACCTTATTTAATCAATGATTAATGATTAAAAAATAATTATAAAGGTTATAAATATATATAGTTCGATTCCTGTAACTTTTGCTCACTGGGGCGACTTCCTATTTTTCATTTTCGTTTTTCATTCAACATTCAATTAACCACTCCATTCGTGCATTTTTATTTTCTATGCATATTATTTTATTTGGCTTTTTTAGGCTTTTTCGCTATTGTTAATTAACATATAAATTTTATTATTAATTCTTTCATTATATAAATTAATTGTTAATTTAGTTCATTATTGTGTTGTATTAATTATTCTTATTTTTATTTTAGTTTTAACTCAACATTTACTTATTAAGTATATTTTTCTGTCATTTTAATTAAATATAATTTATATATAATTAATTGACTAATTAAAATGTAACTAATAGATTGATTAGATTATGCCATTGCAATTAAATATAATTTATATATTATTAATTGACTATTTATTATGTATTAAGTATATAATAGATTTGTTATTAAATTTTAATTATTATTCATTAAATTTGTTGTTTATTCAATTATAATTAATAATAATTAATATATAATTATTTAATTGATGTATTAAATAATTACTTAAACTCTATACCAAGCAATTATAATTAAAATATAACATATAACATAATTTATTTATAAATTAATTTATTCAGTTCTAATTAGTATTTAATATAATATAATTATATCCCACGATCAGGTCCATTTACTAGAGTGTAGTAAGAATAATTCTTACCCATAGGAGGCTGCATGATTTTGCTGAAGTAGTATTGCAGAGCGCAACACGCACTTTGTTTTTGTTTGCTACTGTTAGCCTTTCAGATTGCATCTAGTAACCACTTCTGGTTTTCATCTAGTGGTAGATTCTCCAGTGGTCGATATGCTTTTGGATCATTTTGACCCAATATTGGTAACTGTGTTTTACCGAAGCGACAAAACCTTCTTTCTTCCTCTTTAATCAGTGAGGACTGTTTCTTCCAGTTTTCTATGATCTCTCCTACTGAAATATGCCCTGCAAGCTCTTCCCTAGCAGGTCCTAAGCTTGTTTCTTTTTCCATATGTCGAGGTTTTGCAGTTCTTCTATGACTTGTGGAAGATTCTTCAGAACTTGTGCTTCCTTTATGCTTAAACTGCCTCTTGTAGAGATTGTTGAGTGAAGTGTAAGGTTTCTTGTATTGACTTCCTCGTCTTTCCCCTCTTGCGATTTGCTTATCTTTTCGATCCATGCTAATTTGAGCACTATTCTTGAAAGCTGATTTGCAAGAAGATTTTTCTTTCCTTCGATATGTTCGAAGACAATCTTTACCCCGGTGCCAGTTATATAGTCTACGAAATTAATCCAACGTACTCTTGAGGGTTTGTTTTGAGATTGTTTATTGTAGAAGCTAATAATAGATTGGCAGTCCGTACGTAAAGTGATTTCTTTTTGATCCATATAATGAATCTTTAAAGAATTAAGGGTATTGATGCAAGCATAGATTTCTGCATCAATTGTTGATTGAATGCAGTCAAATTTTTCGCTTGCATAAGTAAAGATTTTTTCTTCACTTCTTGGTGACCATTTTTCTTTCTTCCATTTGGCAATTTCGCCACATCCTATACATCCATCAATTTCTAGGATTATGTAGGATTCATGTGGAGGTAACTCCATTTCTCGAAGATTCTGAATTATTTTTCTTACTATCTCTCAATCCATATTACTCATTCTATTTGAATTTGGGGATGTTTTGTTATATAGAGGTCCAACCAATATTCCTAAATTAGGAATATAATTTCTTGCAAAGTTGAGAATTCCCAACCATGACCTTAAACCTTTCTTTTCTTTTAGCTGTTCATCTGGAAAATCAGCTAAATTTTTTTTATTATATTAGGCTGAAGCCTAATTTTTCTGTTGCCAATTATGGCTCCAAGGAATTCAATTTCTGATGTCCCTATAGTCATCTTTTCTTTTGATAAGACAAGTCCATATCTTTTGCAAAATTTAAAGAATATTTGCAAATGATTTCTGTGATCATTTTCTGTTTCTGAAAATATGAGAATATCATCTATGTAGGCTACAATGTATTCCTCATGTTCTTTGAAAAATAGCCGGTACATTTTTCAGTCTAAATGGCATAACTAGTCATTCATAAAGCCCATCTGGTACCAAGAAGGCAGTCCATGGGATTGATTCTTGATCCATAGCTATTTGATGAAACCCACTTTTCAAATCAAATTTGCTATAAATCTTACTATTGCCAACTTTCTTTAGGATTGTATTAATCCCTGGGAGAGAATAACAAAAAACATATAATAAGAATTGTATCTTGCAAAAGCTTAATATTGATAATGGGTCGGCCTAGGAAAATTCCAACTTTCCTTTGGGTCACATGACTTGCTTTTTCTTTGATTCTTTAATCTTTCCATCCCTCAAAACTACCTTCAAACCTACTAATTAAAAAACAAAATTAATCACTTAATCATGCCCAAAATAAATACAATTAATGCCAGCATAATGTAAGAAAAAAATGTGCAACAATGCCATGCAAAATTCATACAAAACATAAACTTAAAGACCTAATTCATACACATTCATGCATATTCACATACATTCATACATAATCATACAATTATATGAAACTAAGCCAAAATATAAGCTAAACAAGTTAACAACAATTAATTTGTCACAATTAACTAACAAATTATCATAAGAAAAATATGCACAAATGCCATCTATCTTCATCTCACTTTGAAAACCTACTTCAAAATTATATTGAAGTGACTTATACTCTATTTGAGAATTTACCATCTCATTTATACTTTTCATAATTTGGTCGTTATTTTTAGCTTAACTATCAAATAATAATATAATACAATACTAATATTAAATAATTAATAAAATTATTTAAATGTAAATGTTAAATTGATTATGAAACATCAGTAACATAGATTTAAGAAATTTATATCAAACATTTAGTCAAAAGGATCATCAAACATTTATACAGAATATACCATTAAAACGCTCAAACTCTAAAATATTTCTTATTATAAAAGTGCCTAAACCAATAAGAGTTCAATATAGAATAACATGAAAATAGAGGCATAATTCAATTTATGTTCCTTTATATAGGTATTTTCACAAAATCTCCTTATGAAGTGGATAATCATGTAAAGACTATCTGCTTTTCCATATTACATACCCTCAACACCTAAATTATGTAAGAAATTCAAACATTTATGATTGTATTAGTCTCTTGATTAACTAATGAAGCGTATATATGTATATATATATATTAAAAATAAAATAGACATAGAAGATATTAGTAATAAATCAAAATAAATAAATTCGTATAACTATAAATAAATAACAAAGTAAATATTTAATAATAATAATAATAATAATAATTGAAGACTAATAAATAAGTAAACAAATATATAAACAAAAAGAAGATAAGTAAATAAATCAACCAATCAAACAAGCCATTACGAGAAAGTATTTAGGCTAAGTAAGAAATTATTTAAGCTAAATAATTAAGAGGGAAGTACTACATATTAAAAGTTTAAGTTAAATATAAGATATAAGACTTGCAGAAAAATGTTCAAAAAGACTTATAATAAAGGGAATGACCTCTTTATGTAAGATCCTTTACCCATATTCTAATAGGCTAAAGTTTCTATTAAGTACCAAGTCCTTGATAAGTTCTAACAAAGTCATATCATTCTTGATCACCTTCCTCAAATTCTTCTTAGGTTATATTTTTTTCCTTTTACAATCTCTAAGTACAATCTTCTTACATCTTTTCACTAAAACGTTGGGATGTCTTTTTTTAACATGTCCGAACTACCTAAGCCTGGTCTTTCTTAATTTTTCGACATTATTAGTCTCTTTTACTTTGTCTCTTATCATTAGATTCTTGACCAAGATATTGGATTCGACAATCCAATAAGTTGATGTATTTGCCGAAATGTGATAATGAGATTCTCAATACATTTGCATACCTACAAAAAACAATGGGATTCGGTTAGAGAACTATATGCAATGTTAAAATTATTTTATGTTATGACTTAGTTGTCTTAGGGAACAAGATATCCAACTTCACACGATTGTTTTAGCATTATGTGTGAGATAAAGAAAGCTTCATTTGATTGGATGTTTGATTTCAATAAGGTTATTTGGGTTATGACAGAGCAGATGATAGAAAAGCGGAAATATTATTAATGTATGGTTAGACATATTATGGCATTCTTATTTGTGCTGAACTTGAGATATAAGATAAAGGAGGTTAATTTTATATAATGTATGATGATCAAGCTTAAGAGCATGTAAAAGTCATTAAACAAATTTGATATAGTTTGTTTAATGATAATTAATTCATAATGGACAAAATTTGAGATCGGATAACAATAGTTCAGGCTGTTCAACTTCAACTTCAGTTTCAGGTTCGCGCTCTTCTTCTAAAAGCAATTTGTTACTTTCACTTGCAAAATTCCTGAAAGAAAAAAGGGTTAGGACTTTGTACAATATGATGAAATAAGATAAATATGTAACGAAAGATTGTGTGGTCGAAGTTGAAGGCATGTAATTCGATGTATTATTATAGTGGAAAGTTGTGTAAATAATTTTTTGATCACACAAGTAATTACACAAATCTTATTAACAATTCCATCATCTATTGTTGCTTCAAATTTTACTTTTATAACTGGTGGTTGGGTTAATATGCCTCATCGTGCTCGACTTATCCTTGTACTATGAAAGCTCTGATGTGCACTCGAAGTTGGTTAGATGATGAAGATATTGAAGGTAAACTTTTTTATATATATATCAAATTTGTTTAATTTTTATAGTATCTTACCTTATATATATATACACATATATATTAATTTGTATATTAATACAACCACATGTACTAATGTGGAGGTGACTTGTCATACATATACTCATCAATCAAGTGGACATTATTTTGATAAAATATTCAATGATGAAGGTATATTTAATTATATGTTTAATATTCCTTTAATTTTAATATTACAATACTAAATATAATATTTCAACATACGTAAGAAATGATACAAACTATTAACGAATCTAATTACAACGATTAGTTTCTTTATCGATCTCTATTCTTCACTCTCTTTAGTCTTCACTCTCCACTCTTAGTCATCACAATCCATAATTTCAATCCGAACATTATTTCATGATTTTATCTTGATTTTTTTATAAATTGTATCATTTTAAAAATTTGGATAATCATTTTTAAAATTATGTCAACAATTAATGAGTTTTATTCATAGCTTTAATTAATTAAATTGATTACTTTAATGATAATCATTTTCTTTTATTTTCTATAATCTTATCCTCCTTCATTAATGAATTTGGATTTATCTTATTAATTTGGCAAATATTTGTATGTTTTACATATTTATTCATTATAAAATCTCAATTGTTTTTAGTCAATTGAAATTGTAACTTCAATTAATTGAATTGATCATTTTAATTATTATTTTTCATTTCCTGTAATTTTATCCTCCTTTATTAATTAATTTGGTTTCATCTTATTCATTTTATCAACATATGTATGTTTTATATATTCATTCATTATAATATCTCAATTTTTATTAATCAAATGAAATCCATAACTTTAATTAATTACATCGATCACTTTAATTATATTTTTTCACTTCCTAAAATCCTATCCTCCTTCATTAATGAATTTTGTTTCATCTTATTCATTTGATCGACATATGTAGGTTTCATATATTCATTCATTATAAATTCTCAATTTTTATTAATCAATTGAAATTCATAACTTTAATTAATTGAATTGATCACTTTAATTATAATCTTTTCTTTCATTTCTTATAATTATATCCTCCATTAATGATTTGGTTTTATCTCACTCATTTGATCAACACATGTACGATTTATATATTCATTCAAACAAATAAAATTATATTTGCACAATAATTTTTATTTGTTTAGTTATTTATTAAAATAAAAATAAAATCATTATTCTTAATTAATTAATATATACTTTATATTAAATTGATATTATTTACAAAATATATTTAATATTATTGCAACAACAAATTAATTTATTTAAGTCTCGTTGTAATTTCAAATATTTTTTTGAGTTTTAATTTTTAAAATCAATGGTGTGGTTTAAATCTATATACTTTTTATTTCAAATTTACTTTTTGTTCTTAACATATTTTATTAATGAATTTATAACACTTATAAATAACAATTGTAAATCATCGTCATCACCCAGTCCAAAGTCTCACAATGAAGCGGGGTCTGGGGAGGTCCGATAGTACGCAACCTTATTCCTACATAGTAGAGAGGCTGTTTTCGGTGGACCCACATGCAAATGAAACAATAACAATTAAAAATAAATATAATATTATATTCAATATTAGTCTCGTTTTAAATGTCTCAATGAAATCTTTGTAATGATATGTTTTGTGTAAAGTAATAATTATGTTAAATTTAATTACTTAGTAAATTATGTAAATAAATCAATTTGTGAAAATGACATAAAAGGAAAATGTTAAAAAGTAAATGAATAAAGTTGTCTTTTTGTACTTTTAGTGTAATGAATAGTAACACATCAAATTTGGTGTGTTACTATTCATTGTACCATTTTAGTGTGTACTTTTGGTGTCTTGGTTGGAGTGAATTTTTTGCACCAATTGGTGCCTTGGTTGGAGATGGCCTTAGTCTAGTTGTAACCAATACAAAGATATGTCGGAATTGAATGAGATTGAATTTGCTTCCTCTCTTGCATTCTTCTGAACCTTCTCTTACTCGACTCCGTTATGTAATCCTTCTGTTTAATTTTATACCTAACAAATTGATATCAAAGAGCGCGATTCTGGTAGTTGATCATGGCCGAAGGAACAAAGAATGCAGAACAACGTAAGATGGAGGACAATCTTAAGGGATTGATGGAAAGGATGTTCTCCGATATGAATAGCAGAACAGAGAAGGTGGAGAACAAAATGTCGGAGTTAATGAACATTATGCTACAAATGCTACAGAAAATTGGATGGGACACCGGTTCTACAGACCTGACGTCCCAGTGTAGCTCAAAAAGGGTGACAGGAGTAGGAAGACCATTGCCGGCATTGATGACTCAAATAGACTTCCCATTATTTGATGGCGACAACGTCAAATTATGGTTGTATCACTGCGATCAGTATTTTTTTCTGGATCACACACCAGAAGAAACGAAGGTGAACATTGCAATTCTCCATATGGATGAGAAGGCGCAAGAATGGCATAGGTTGTACGTCTGAAATATTAACAAAGGAGAGACAATAGACTAGGAGGAGTTTACTAAAGCCCTGAAACAGCGTTTTGACGTAGAGATTTTCGACGACCCAGTGGGGGAATTCAAAGACTTAAGGCAAGAGGGAACAGTCCTGGAGTACTGCGCCTCATTTGATCATCATTCTAATCGGTTGTTACTACCAGAAGACTATTTGGTAGGGTTCTTCGTTAAAGGACTTCGACCCAAAATAGGAGTTACAGTTAAATTGCACGAACCTTCCTCCTTGCACCAGGCGTTTACACTAGCAAAGAAGCAAGAAGCTATTCTGGCATCAGCGAGTCACACCCTATTCAATCGAAGCCATTCTACAAGGAACATGAGCAAGAGTGATCCACCTAACGTTCACTCCAGAGGTCCATCTTCTTCTAACATATCGAGGAACTCAAGCTCGAGACGTTCTCGCTTACTCCAAAGAGCTACCGATCATATCCCCAGTCGAGATCGCTCAAACCATACAAACCAATTAGCAGTAAAGATTTTGATGAGAAAAGAGCAAAGGGATTATGCTTCTGGTGCGATGAAAAATACACATTGGGTCACAAATGTAGGAAATGACAATTAAAATTCTATGTGGTGTCGGAGAAGAGACGGGAGTTAAAACTACGCCGGGAGCACTGGAAAATGAAGAAACAGAGGGTTATTCTGAGCAAGATGACGCCCCTCTAGTCTTAATGCAAGTAATGTTGGGTTGTGCAGAGAACATGGAGCTCAAACAGATGAGGGTGATAGGCATACATCAGATGAGACAGATCCACATTTTGATCGATAACGGCAGCACCCACAACTTCGTCGAATCCTCAGTTATTAAAAGAGGTGGTTGTTCCCTAGAGGACATAGAGCCAATATCTATAATAGTAGGGGGTAGGTTGCAGTTGAAATGCTCCCAACGTTGTCAAAATTTTGCATGGATCATGCAAGGGGCTCAGTTCACCATAGATGCCCTGGTTTTGTCATTAGGAGGTTGCGACGTGGTTTTAGGCATACAGTGGTTGATCGGTCTAAATGACGTGGTTTTAGGCATACGTGATTTTTAATAATTAATAAATTTAGTATATTTTAATTATCAACATTTAAACTAAAATTAGATAATTAAATGTATTTTTTGGTGGGTGTTTAATATATTATAATTAATAAGTAATAATAATAATAGAAGAAATAAATAATTAAATGTATTTTTGGTGGTGTTTAATATATTATAATTAGTCAATACTAATTAATAATAATTTATTTATTATTTAATCAATAATCCATGATTAAAAAGAATTATAAAAGTTATAAATATATATAGTTCGATACCTTATTTAATCAATAATTAATGATTAAAAATAATTATAAAGGTTATAAATATATATAGTTCGATACTGTGACTTTTGCTCACTGCACGACTTCTTATTTTCATTTTCATTTTCATTCAACATTCAATTAACCACTCCATTCGTGCATTTTATTATCTCTGCATATTATTTTATTTGGCTTTTTAGGCTTTTTCGTTATTGTTAATTAATATAGAAATTTTATAATTAATTCTTTCATTATATAAATTAATTTTTAATTTAGATCATTATTGTGTTATATTAATTATACTTATTTTTATTTTAGTTTTGACACAACATTTACTTATTAAGTATATTTTCTGTCATGTTTAATTAAATATAATTTATATATAATTAATTGACTAATTAAAATGTAACTAATAGATTGATTAGTTTATGCCATTTTAATTAAATATAATTTATATATTATTAATTGACTATTTATTAAGTATTAAGTATATGATAGATTTGTTATTAAATTTTAATTATTATTCATTAAATTTTGTTTATTCAATTATAATTAATATATAATTATTTAATTGATGTATTAAATAATTACTCAAACTCTATACCAAGCAATTATAATTAAAATATAACATATAATATAATTTATTTATAAATTAATTTATTCAGTTATAATTAATATTTAATATAATATAATTATTGCTGATAAATATATAATGAATCAATAGATTTACTATTAAATTATAATAATTACTGAAAATATAACATATAACCTAATTTATTTATAAAATTGTTTATTCAATTATAAATAATAATTAATATATAATTAATTAATTGATGTTTGAAAATATAATTACTCAAAGTTTATGCCAAGCAATTAATACTAATTTAAATATAACATATACATGATTTATTTATAAATTACTTTATTCAGTTATAAATAATATTTAATATAATGTAATTAATGCTAATTAATGTATAATTAATTAATAGATTTATTATTAAATTAGAATTTATTTATAAATTAATTATTAATCATTAAATTTTATTTTATTCAGTTATAATTAATAATAATAATATATAATTAATTAATTGATGTATTAAATATTTTAATTTATTAATTAGTTATTAAATAAAAATGTTATTTATATGTAACGTGCAAATATAAATATTAATATGCACTTATTTATCAATTAATTATATTTTAATACATCAATTCATTAATTATATATTAATTAGTACTAATTATAACTGAATTAACTAAATAGTTAATGATTAATAATCAACTTATAATTAAATTATATTTATTAATTGTTTGGCATAGAGTTTCAGTAATTATTTAATACATCAATTAATTAATTTTATATTAATTATTATTAATTATAACTTAATAAACTAATTTATAAATAAATTATGTTATATATTATAATTTAATCATTAATAATTGTGTTGTGACTAAATAATACATTGAATTTTTATATAAACTAACAATTATTATTTTGTTATTATTTCCATAAATATTTTTAATAATTGATAATAATTAAATAATATATATCTATACATTATACATATTTTGCAATTATTATGTTTGTTATTATATATATTTCCATATATTTTTTAATAATTAATAAATTTAGTATATTTTAATTATCAACATTTAAACTAAAATTAGATAATTAAATGCATTTTTGGTGGGTGTTTAATATATTATAATTAATAAGTAATAATAATAATAGAAGAAATAAATAATTAAATTTATTTTTGGTGGTGTTTAATATATTATAATTAGTCAATACTAATTAATAATAATTTATTTATTATTTAATCAATAATCAGTTATTAAAAAGAATTATAAAAGTGATAAATATATATAGTTCGATACCTTATTTAATCAATGATTAATGATTAAAAATAATTATAAAGGTTATAAATATATATAGTTCGATTCCGTAACTTTTGCTCACTGGGGCGACTTCCTATTTTTCATTTTCGCTTTTCATTCAACATTCAATTAACCACTCCATTCGTGCATTTTATTTTCTATGCATATTATTTTATTTGGCTTTTTAGGCTTTTTCGCTATTGTTAATTAACATATAAATTTTATTATTAATTCTTTCATTATATAAATTAATTGTTAATTTAGTTCATTATTGTGTTGTATTAATTATTCTTATTTTTATTTTAGTTTTAACTCAACATTTACTTATTAAGTATATTTTTCTGTCATTTTTATTAAATATAATATATATATAATTAATTGACTAATTAAAATGTAACTAATAGATTGATTAGATTATGCCATTGCAATTAAATATAATTTATATATTATTAATTGACTATTTATTATGTATTAAGTATATAATAGATTTGTTATTAAATTTTAATTATTATTCATTAAATTTGTTGTTTATTCAATTATAATTAATAATAATTAATATATAATTATTTAATTGATGTATTAAATAATTACTTAAACTCTATACCAAGCAATTATAATTAAAATATAACATATAACATAATTTATTTATAAATTAATTTATTCAGTTCTAATTAGTATTTAATATAATATAATTATATCTCACGATCAGGTCCATTTACTAGAGTGTAGTAAGAATAATTCTTACCCATAGGAGGCTGCATGATTTTGCTGAAGTAGTATTGCAGAGCGCAACACGCACTTTGTTTTTGTTTGCTACTGTTAGCCTTTCAGATTGCATCTAGTAACCACTTCTGGTTTTCATCTAGTGGTAGATTCTCCAGTGGTCGATATGCTTTTGGATCATTTTGACCCAATATTGGTAACTGTGTTTTACCGAAGCGACAAAACCTTCTTTCTTCCTCTTTAATCAGTGAGGATTGTTTCTTCCAGTTTTCTATGATCTCTCCTACTGAAATATGCCCTGCAAGCTCTTCCCTAGCAGGTCCTAAGCTTGTTTCTTTTTCCATATGTCGAGGTTTTGCAGTTCTTCTATGGCTTGTGGAAGATTCTTCAGAACTTGTGCTTCCTTTATGCTTAAACTGCCTCTTGTAGAGATCGTTGAGTGAAGTGTAGGGTTTCTTGTATTGACTTCCTCGTCTTTCTCCTCTTGCGATTTGTTTATCTTTTCGATCCATGCTAATTTGAGCACTATTCTTGAAAGCTGATTTGCAAGAAGATTTTTCTTTCCTTCGATATGTTCGAAGACAATCTTTACCCCGGTGCCAGTTATATAGTCTACGAAATTAATCCAACGTACTCTTGAGGGTTTGTTTATTGTAGAAGCTAATAATAGCTTGGCAGTCCGTACATAAAGTGATTTCTTTTTTATCCATATAATGAATCTTTAAAGAATTAAGGGTATTGATGCAAGCATAGATTTCTGCATCAATTGTTGATTGAATGCAGTCAATTTTTTCACTTGCATAAGCAAAGATTTTTTCTTCACTTCTTGGTGACCATTTTTCTTTCTTCCATTTGGCAATTTCGCCACATCCTATACATCCATCAATTTCTAGGATTATGTAGGATTCATGTAGAGGTAACTCCATTTCTCGAAGATTCTGAATTATTTTTCTTATTTTTCTTACTATCTCCCAATCCATATTACTCATTCTTTTATCTGAATTTGGGGATGTTTTGTTATATAGAGGTCCAACCAATATTCCTAAATTAGGAATATAATTTCTTGCAAAGTTGAGAATTCCCAACCATGACCTTAAACCTTTCTTTTCTTTTAGCTGTTCATCTGGAAAATCAGCTAAATTTTTTTTATTATATTAGGCTGAAGCCTAATTTTTCTGTTGCCAATTATGGCTCCAAGGAATTCAATTTCTGATGTCCCTATAGTCATCTTTTCTTTTGATAAGACAAGTCCATATCTTTTGCAAAATTTAAAGAATATTTGCAAATGATTTCTGTGATCATTTTCTGTTTCTGAAAATATGAGAATATCATCTATGTAGGCTACGATGTATTCCTCATGTTCTTTGAAAAATAGCCGGTACATTTTTCAGTCTAAATGGCATAACTAGTCATTCATAAAGCTCATCTGGTACCAAGAAGGCAGTCCATGGGATTGATTCTTGATCCATAGCTATTTGATGAAACCCACTTTTCAAATCAAATTTGCTATAAATCTTACTATTGCCAACTTTCTTTAGGATTGTATTAATCCCTGGGAGAGAATACTGATATTTATATGTATTCTCATTTAATTTTCTGTAGTCAAAGACCATTCTTTCTTTGCCATGTTTGACTTCTCCAGTTACTAGATCTTGTGTTGTACCAGAATAGACGATCATTGCCATTGTTTTGTGTCTTGACTTTGAAGGTCTTATTACTCCCAAGTCCAATAAGGTTTTTATGTGCTTTCTGAACTGGGCTTCCATCATAGGAGTAACATGTTTTAAGGGCTTGTCTTGAATAATAAGATCCGGATTGATTATTTCAATCTTACAGACTATACTATTCTTGGCCCAATGTTTCTGCGGATCTTTTCCAATAAATTCTAGATCCTCCGTTTCTTTTAGTATTTCTACTATTTCTTTTGAGTATTTTGGAATACTCTTGCCAATATTATAATATACCATATTCTTAATAGTATAATATTCATCAGCTTCTAACTCCAATTCTTCAATAGCTAATTTAGCTATTTTTATTTCCATGCTTGTCGATACTTTTGACAAGTTATTGTAGAATGTAACTGTATTACCTTCAAGTCGAATTCCACCTTTCTGGGATCTGATGAAGTTACATCCTATTATTACCTGGATGCCATCCAATGGTGTCATAGGGATACAAATAGTAAAAGGTATCCTATAACTGTTATCCCCAATCATCATGATGCCATTAAATTAGAATTTATTTATAAATTAATTATTAATCATTAAATTTTATTTTATTCAGTTATAATTAATAATAATAATACATAATTAATTAATTGATGTATTAAATATTTTATTTTATTAAGTAGTTGTTAAATAAAATGTTATTTATATGTAACGTGCAAATATAAATATTAATATGTACTGATTTATCAATTAATTATATTTTAATACATCAATTCATTAATTATATATTAATTAGTACTAATCATAACTGAATTAACTAAATAGTTAATGATTAATAATCAACTTATAATTAAATTATTTTTATTAATGTTTGGCATAGAGTTTCAGTAATTATTTAATACATCAATTAATTAATTTTATGTTAATTATTACTGAATAAACTAATTTATAAATAAATTATGTTATGATAACTAAATAAACTAATTTATAAATAAATTATATGTTATAATTTAATTATTATTAATTGTTTGGCGTAGACTTTGACCAATTATTTAATACATCAATTAATTAATTATGTATTGATTATTAATATTAATGATAACTTAATAAACTAAAGAGGTAATGAATAATAATTAATTTATGAATAAATTCTAATTTAAGAATAAATCTAATTATCATTAATTATAATTGAATTAACTAAAGAGTTAATGAATAATAATTAATTTATAAATAAAATGTAATTTTGTAATAAATCGAATAATTCATTATATTTTATTATTAATAATTATATATCATAATTAATAAGTATAATTCAGAGATAAAAAAAACGGCGAAAAATTAACGTAACCAGTAGGATCATTTGGACTGGGGTCTTTAATAAATATTCAATATCTTTTAAATTTTTTTAAAGAATCCTTTATTTTATTTATAATTTCCTTCACAACGAATCCATCACATTTTAATTCCATTCCAAGTCAAAGACCTTTTTCTTGTTCTACTTGTTCAAAATGAATTCCAGATAAACTGTCTATCAGGTTCAGAAAATTAAATTTGGTATTCGTTGTCCAACGAAAGAAAGTGCTCAGTCACAAAACTAGGCTAAATATTTATATTTCTTTATTATTTCCTATTTTTAGGTGCAAAGAAGAAACGTCATATGAATATCACACAAAATATTTGCTTCATTTAATATTATTTTCTACTTGATAACAGAAGAATTTTGTACCAAGAATTGTATTGAACGATTCCTCAGAGCTAATAATGACGACGTTAAATTAGCTGCAAAAAAGTTAAAGGCTTGCCTTTCTTGGAGACAAAGCATAAATATTGGTATTTTCTGATATTTTTATAAAGTCCTTTTATTGTTATATTTTTAATGATAATTTTTATACACTCTTCTTTTTATTGTCCTATTTTTATTTTCTTTTAAAATGTAGACAAATTTAGAGCAGATGAATTTTCTACTGAAGTCACAGAAGGACTTACTTATTTAGCACATCACGATGAAAATTATAGAATTGTTTTAGTAATTTTAAAACTTTTGTCAATTATGTATAATTATTTATTTATTTTTCAAATCCAATAAAATTTTGTTAACAATATTATTTAGTTCAAATCCTAGAATGGATTTGCTCACTATGATCCCAAAGTCGCAAACCGAAAGGGGAGACTAAGGTCGTCGCCTAACGGATACGTGGTGAGTTTAAGTAATTTGATTCTGTCATATCTTCAACTCCAATTTTGGGTAGTAAAGACTAATTAATTATTATATATTTAACATATATCAAAAAATTATTGATTGATTATTATATAACTAATTGATTCATGAGTTAATAAATCTTTATTTATAAATGAATAATTTATCATTGACTGTCAAATATATTCAGTTATATTTAATAATAATTAATATCTAATTTTTAATTAATGCATTAAAATAGAATTAAGTCTTTCGGTATTAAATGTTACTATTTAGTATATATATTATTCATGAGTGCACTATTAACTGTTTATTATTATTAATTATCAAATATTGCTATTCAGTATATCTATCCTTCGCCATATAATTTATTATTAAATTTCGTACTTATTTCTCTCTTAATTATACTTATTCATTATGGTATAAAGTTAATAATAATAAAATTATAATAAAATAGTTGATTTATTATTAAATTATAATTTATTTAAAATGAGTTTTATTCATTAACTCTTTATTTATTATTAATAATAATTATATAATTAATTAAGTGATGTATTAAATAATAACTGAAAGTCTATACCAAACAATTAATCATAATTAAAATATAATATATGACATAATTTATTTATAACTGACAGCCCAGTTAGATGCGCAACGTTAAGCCCAGAAATGAAAGAGAATGGTTCAATGGTTTTATTTACATTACAAAGCCCAACCAAAAGCCACCGTCTTGCTTGCCCGTAGCACAAGAAAGAAACTCTCTAATCTACTCTGCCCTTTTTCTATAATCAAATCCTAAAAGGCTTCCCTCTCATCACACATCACAATCAATCTTCTCTTCGGTGTTTAGTTGTAGATCCTTTAGCCGAGCAGCATAAGGTGTGCTATCTGTTTAACCCGGGCTCACTGATTTCTGTTGTTTGTTCTGATGCAGAATCTTGATCGTCGTCGTTTGCTTTCTATCCCGATTAATTATGGTAGTTTTTGCGCCATTAAGCCTTTTGCTTGATTGGAAATATGCGTGCGAAGATCTTAGAGCTTTATTGTTTGTTTACTAAGATACTTAGTTTTGTGGACAAACTGAACTTGGGGATAGGTTTACATCTGACGTTTTTTTTTCTTTTGATTACTTTTATTTGATGTTTTTAAGGTTGTGAGAACCGCAATGGAAGTGATAACAGGTTAATTTCCGTTAAATATTAAATATAAGAATGCCCAAAAGTTTTTAACTGTTGTTCACTTTGGTTTTAGTTTAGACCATGAAGCTTGATACAAGTGGGCTTGAATCAACTGGGGTACTCTTTGAAACCGGCAGTGAACTTGTTGCTGGGTTTAGTAGCGCACCATCATTTGCTGTTCCGATTACGAACGATGTCAGTATGACATTCTTTCATTCTTTTCAAGTAATTTGTTTTGTAAGAGAGAACTTAGAATTATTTAGTGACTGACTGAATTTGAATTGCCTTTTTGGGAATTTCAGTTTGATGGCTTCCAGAAGGAATCTATACAGATGGTGAAGCCTGCAAAGGGAACAACCACCCTTGCTTTCATCTTTAAAGAGGGTGTTATGGTTGCTGCCGATTCTCGAGCTAGCATGGGAGGCTATATCTGTATGTTATATATATTGTTGAGATGGAATAGGTCAATGGTTCCTGATATGGCTTATTATTAGGATTATTTGCATGGCATGATACACAACTTTTCAGTCTCTTAGCTATGGATGTTGTAACTAACCCCTGACAACTTTGAAAACAATTTCCTCTCTGATTTTTGCAGCATCTCAATCGGTTAAAAAAATAATTGAAATCAATCCTTATATGCTTGGTACAATGGCTGGAGGAGCTGCTGATTGCCAGTTTTGGCACAGAAACCTGGGCATTAAGGTACATACTTGCATTCTTTCTTATTTTTTTACCGTGCTTGTGAAGTTGATAGCTTTTTTGCCTTGGGGGAATTAAATGAAGGTAATTTTACACTTGTGGATTCTCTAACATGGAAATTTGTAGCAGGTATTGTCTGAGTGTGCCATTTTAACATGAGCTTCGAGGACAGCATTAAAATTCCATCTAAATTTTCTTACTTTCCTTCTACTAGCTAACATATTCATAGATATTGGGGAAGACACGAAAACTTATTTTTGTTTATGTTGATGTCTGATATGCATCTCTTAAAAGTTTGGGTTATTAATGACTTCCCATTGTGTTGCATAACATATCTCACTTGATTTTTGCCTTTGGCTATTTCATGTTTGTCTCATTACGGCCACGTAAAATAAATGCATATAAGTAAACTGTATATTCCTTGTTTTGGAAAATTAGCTGTAGGAGACTGTAAATGCCCGCACCATCCAAATAAGTATTGGCAGTAGCCTTTATGTTGTGTAGCTCACTCCCTGATGAGATCATGAGAATAATTCTTATGGAAGTTATTCTTTTTTGGCATTCCGTTGAATTTATTTCATAGTGCTAATGAAAATTTCTTTGAATGACACAGTGTCGACTTCATGAGTTGGCAAACAAACGCCGAATTTCAGTTACTGGGGCATCAAAGCTTCTGGCAAACATACTTTACTCTTATCGAGGAATGGGTCTGTCTGTAGGGACCATGATTGCAGGATGGGATGAAACAGTAAGACTTGCAAAATAGTAGTTCATTGTGTCCATTCTATTCCCAAAGTTCACATGCATAAGTGTTATGGTCTTTATCTTTCAGGGTCCTGGCTTATACTATGTGGACAGTGAAGGTGGGAGGTTGAAAGGAACAAGATTTTCTGTTGGATCTGGTTCACCTTATGCTTATGGTGTACTGGACAGCGGGTAAGGATTTCTTTATTTTTGCTTTATCACATGGTCTTAGCGTGATGTATTGTGTTGAGTTGGTTCCCTTGGAGAATAAATTCTCCAGAATTTATCTTCCTTTTCTAATGAAACAAATTCTGGATCTACCGTCTCTTCTCAAAGATATGGAAAAAAGGAAGAAGAATTGGAAGGCCGGTACAAATTGTATTACAATGGTAGAGAAGAAGTGTGTAAGAGATGCTTAAGAATCGACAATGGAAGAATGGAAAATATATACTTTGCTGCGATATTTTGTCTATCTAATTGCATCTATGCTGACGTTTCTATTTCATCTTTGCATTACTTTGCACACTTATATGTTGTCTTATAAATGAAGTAGCACTGCTTCCTCTGCATCTTTTGCTGAAGCTCATCTACCATATCTGATACTGCACCTTCATATGCAAACGGAGTGTAACCTTTTATCACAATGTTATTTTTTACCAGATACCGCTATGATATGTCGGTTGAAGAAGCTGCAGAGTTGGCTAGAAGATCTATCTATCATGCTACTTTTCGTGATGGAGCCAGTGGTGGAGTCGCTAGTGGTACTCTTTTCTCTCTTTCTTTGTGTGTGTGTGTCTCTGCTTGTACTTCATGCACGAGTACTTGTTTCTGTTGATCGCCGTGTGATTATACAACTTGCAATATGCTTTTGAGCCATTTTGGGATGTTTCTTGTATGTGATCAGTTTATTATGTGGGACCTAATGGATGGAAGAAATTGTCTGGTGATGATGTTGGAGAGCTGCACTACAAATATTATCCCATCACATCGTCCAGTACAGAACAAGAAATGGGTGAAGTAGCGGAATAATGCAAGTCTAGTTTGTAGTTGGCTCTCTTGAAGATGCTCTTCCTATTGTCGTTGGGTGATGGATGTGACTGGCAATAGCCTTATGTAGCTGGTACTGCTAAATTGTTAACGTCGGTTTCATGGAACATTATGGATATTACGAGTGGCTGCGGTGAATGCCGCAGAAAATGAACATTACCTGTGATGGAATTTCATTTCTCCAATGTATTCTCTGTGACTTCTTTTTGAGAACCTTCAGTTGACTTCTTCTATATGACGAAGTTTTTTTTTTTTTTCCAGTTTTATGTGCTCATAAGAAAGTGATTAGGTTGTCATTATTTCTTGCCAAGGACGATGAACAGCTCTGAATCGATAGTGGACGCTGAAGCCTGAAGGGTTTCGAAATTTTACGGTATGGGTTAGACCACACCACCCCAGTTTAAGGTTTAGACTTCGATTCAAACCTTTAGGTTTGCTGTTGATTGGAGATCATGGATTGATGGTTGTTAGTATTGGCTAGACAAGTTGGTACTCTCATGATGAATTTGATATTCACGTCTTCATAAGATATATTTCAACCAAAAAAATTTTAGGCCACTCCTCATGACGGCTTTGATAATCGCTTCTTCATAAGATAGTTCAACCAAATAATTCTTAAGGGACTGTTTGGTATTTTGCTTTGCTATTAATTTTTTTCGTGTTTTAATTTTTAATTTTTATGTTAAAAATAAACCTATTTGATTGAGATTTATAATCAAAATAAATATAAAAATTTTATTTGGTTAAATTTTGTTTTAAAATTGAAAATAAATTTTGATGAGATTTGTAATAAATTATATCTTAAATGATAATGTTAAATTTTATTTTAATTTATTAAATTATATTCTAAAAGTAATTAATACTCATCATCGTTAGAAATAAAATATTGATATTTAAAGTAATTCAAGAAATTTACACTTTAGTTTTATATAATAGGAGTTTACAAAAATAAAACTCATATTAACTAATTTTAATTAAATAATAAAAGTTGTTCATCATATTATGATTTTTAAAGCATAATAGTAATATCGCTTAATAATGTCATCTTATAGGTAAATTTCAAATTTTAAATTAAAACCTCTTATTCTGCAAGTATACAGATCGGAAATCGCAGTAAAGATAGGTATCGTTCCATAAGGATTGGTTAGTCGCCGAACTGATCCAAATTTTGTTTTGTTCAAGACACTTTAATAATTAGATTTAAATAAAAATTAAGAGTCGTACATTCACACTTTAGGGTTGTCACAAAAGTAAAAATACAAACTTAGAAAATGGTGAATTAAAGTATCAATTTAACAACTTAGGATTGTCATAATTATGTATTCTCTCACTTTAGCAATGTTCATTATGTTTAGTCCAAAATTTCCTAATGTCTTAGCTTTTTCACTTTTATTACTTAAACCAAATAAGCCTTGATTAATGATGTAAATGAATTATGTAAGCTCTCACTTCCTATTTTATACTTAACCATTAAAAGGATATAAACATATTTTTGGATAGTCACTTTTCCATTCAATATCTCTCTCCAAATGACAAGATAACTTGATATATGGAGTGCTATTGGTGTAAGCTTATTCTCGTGACACTTACTAACACATTTCTTAACTTCGTATCTCTAAATGAGCTAAGTATAAACAATCATATACCATAGACATCAAACAAGACCAAATACATCAATAACATTGAATAAAGTGAGGTACTACATACTTTAGGCAATAATAACCCTAATAACTACTTAGAAATCCATCAAAGTCTTATCCAATATGTTCATAACTTATCCATACATCCTTCTCAATCAACAAAATACAACAAAGAAGCAAGAAAAGAGAAGAAGTAAGGCCTATATGTTGAAGAGCAAAGCTAGAATTCTATGGTCGCAGCTTTATGTCTCCTTGAAATCTTTTAATTTCACCTTGAATTTTTTTTGGTTTTTCTCTAAAAAATGTGTTCTGCTCTCCCCCTTGGATGTCTTGCATGAACTCCTTCTTTTCTAGGGTTTAAAATTGAGTTTTTATACCCTATTTAATGCTTAAAACGACGTAGGAAAGAGGAAGTTGTCAGCTGGAATTTTCCAGAAAACTATGTTTTCTGTCTTACTTCAATCCATGATATCTTATTGATTTCTTATCTAAATTGGGTCGTTATTTCACCAATTTGAAACTAAATTTTTTGTCTTTATTTTGGATTAAAACAAAAACATATAATAAGAATTGTATCTTGCAAAAGCTTAATATTGGTAATGGGTCGGCTAGGAAAATTCCAACTTTCCTTTGGGTCACATGACTTGCTTTTCTTTGATTCTTTAATCTTTCCATCCCTCAAAACTACCTTCAAACCTATTAATTAAAAACAAAATTAATCACTTAATCATGCCCAAAATAAATACAGTTAATGCCAGCATAATGTAAGAAAAAAATGTGCAACAATGCCATGCAAAATTCATACGAAACATAAACTTAAAGACCTAATTCATACATATTCATGCATATTCACATACATTAATACATAATCATACAATTATATGAAACTAAGCCAAAATATAAGCTAAACAAGTTAACAACAATTAATTTGTCACAATTAACTAACAAATTATCATAAGAAAAATATGCACAAATGCCATCTATCTTCATCTCACTTTGAAAACCTACTTCAAAATTATATTGAAGTGACTTATACTCTATTTGAGAATTTACCATCTCATTTATACTTTTCATAATTTGGTCGTTATTTTAGCTTAACTATCAAATAATAATATAATACAATACTAATATTAAATAATTAATAACATTATTTAAATGTAAATGTTAAATTGATTATGAAACACTGTAACATAGATTTAAGAAATTTATATCAAACATTTAGTCAAAAGGATCATCAAACATTTATACGAACATACCATTAAAACGTTCAAACTCTAAAATATTTCTTATTATAAAAGTGCCTAAACCAATAAGAGTTCAATATAGAATAACATGAAAATAGAGGCATAATTCAATTTATGTTCCTTTATATAGGTATTTTCACAAAATCTCCTTATGAAGTGGATAATCATGTAAAGACTATGTTGCTTTTCCATATTACATACCCTCAACACCTAAATTATGTAAGAAATTCAAACATTTATGATTGTATTAGTCTCTTGATTAACTAATGAAGCGTATATATGTATATATATATTAAAATAAAATAGACATAGAAGATATTAGTAATAAATCAAAATAAATAAATTAGTATAACTATAAATAAATAACAAAGTAAATATTTAATAATAATAATAATAATAATTGAAGACTAATAAATAAGTAAACAAATATATAAACAAAAAGAAGATAAGTAAATAAATCAACCAATCAAACAAGCCATTACGAGAAAGTATTTAGGCTAAGTAAGAAATTATTTAAGCTAAATAATTAAGAGGAAGTACTACATATTAAAAGTTTAAGTTAAATATAAGATATAAGACTTGCAGAAAAATGTTCAAAAGACTTATAATAAAGGAATGACCTCTTTATGTAAGATCCTTTACCCATATTCTAATAGGCTAAAGTTTCTATTAAGTACCAAGTCCTTGATAAGTTCTAACAAAGTCATATCATTCTTGATCACCTTCCCAAATTCTTCTTAGGTTATATTTTTTCCTTTACAATCTCTAAGTACAATCTTCTTACATCTTCTCACTAAAACGTTGGGATGTCTTTTTTTAACATGTCCGAACTACCTAAGCCTAGTCTTTCTTAATTTTTCGACATTATTAGTCTCTTTTACTTTGTCTCTTATCATTAGATTCTTGACCAAGATATTGGATTCGACAATCCAATAAGTTGATGTATTTGCCGAAATGTGATAATGAGATTCTCAATACATTTGCATACCTACAAAAAACAATGGGATTCGGTTAGAGAACTATATGCAATGTTGACATTATTTTATGTTATGACTTAGTTGTCTTAGGGAACAAGATATCCAACTTCACACGGTTGTTTTAGCATTATGTGTGAGATAAAGAAAGCTTCATTTGATTGGATGTTTGATTTCAATAAGGTTATTTGGGTTATGACAGAGCAGATGATAGAAAAGCGGAAATATTATTAGTGTATGGTTAGACATATTATTGCATTCTTATTTGTGCTGAACTTGAGATATAAGATAGAGGAGGTTAATTTTATATAATGTATGATGATCAAGCTTAAGAGCATGTAGAAGTCATTAAACAAATTTGATATAGTTTGTTTAATGATAATTAATTCATAATAGACAAAATTTGAGATCGGATAACAATAGTTCAGGCTGTTCAGCTTCAACTTCAGTTTCAAGTTCGCGCTCTTCTTCTAAAAGCAATTTGTTACTTTCACTTGCAAAATTCCGGAAAGAAAAAAGGGTTAGGACTTTGTACAATATGATGAAATAAGATAAATATGTAACGAAAGATTGTGTGGTCGAAGTTGAAGGCATGTAATTCGATGTATTATTATAGTGGAAAGTTGTGTAAATAATTTTTTGATCACACAAGTAATTACACAAATCTTATTAACAATTCCATCATCTATTGTTGCTTCAAATTTTACTTTTATCACTGGTGGTTGGGTTAATATGCCTCATCGTGCTCGACTTATCCTTGTACTATGAAAGCTCTGATGTGCACTCGAAGTTGGTTAGATGATGAAGATATTGAAGGTAAACTTTTATATATATATATCAAATTTGTTTAATTTTATAGTATCTTACCTTATATATATATACATATATATTAATTTGTATATTAATACAACCACATGTACTAATGTGGAGGTGACTTGTCATACATATACTCATCAATCAAGTGGACATTATTTTGATAAAATATTCAATGATGAAGGTATATTTAATTATATGTTTAATATTCCTTTAATTTTAATATTACAGTACTAAATATAATATTTCAACATACGAAGAAATGATACAAACTATTAACGAATCTAATTACAACGATTAGTTTCTTTATCGATCTCTATTCTTCACTCTCTTTAGTCTTCACTCTCCACTCTTAGTCATCACGGTCCTGAATTTCAATCTAGAACATTATTTCATGATTTTATCTTGATTTTTTAAATTGTATCATTTTAAAATTTGGATAATCATTTTTAAAATTATGTCAACAATTAATGAGTTTTATTCATAGCTTTAATTAATTAAATTGATTACTTTAATGATAATCATTTTCTTTTATTTTCTATAATCTTATCCTCCTTCATTAATGAATTTGGATTTATCTTATTAATTTGGCAAATATTTGTATGTTTTACATATTTATTCATTATAAAATCTCAATTGTTTTAGTCAATTGAAATTGTAACTTCAATTAATTGAATTGATCATTTTAATTATTTTTTCATTTCCTGTAATTCTATCCTCCTTTATTAATTAATTTGGTTTCATCTTATTCATTTTATCAACATATGTATGTTTTATATATTCATTCATTATAATATATCAATTTTTATTAATCAAATGAAATCCATAACTTTAATTAATTACATCGATCACTTTAATTATATTTTTTCACTTCCTAAAATCCTATCCTCCTTCATTAATGAATTTTGTTTCCATCTTATTCATTTGATCGACATATGTAGGTTTCATATATTCATTCATTATAAATTCTCAATTTTATTAATCAATTGAAATTCATAACTTTAATTAATTGAATTGATCACTTTAATTATAATCTTTTCTTTCATTTCTTATAATTATATCCTCCATTAATGATTTGGTTTTATCTCACTCATTTGATCAACACATGTACGATTTATATATTCATTCATTATAAATCTCCATTTTATTTATCGATTGAAATTTGTAATTTCAAATAATTGAATTGAAGCGATTAATTATAATTTTTAATTTCCTATAATCATATCCTCCTTCATTAATAAATTTGATTTCATATTATTCATTTGATTAATATATATTTTATATATTCATTCAATATAAAATCGCAGATTTTATTAATCAATTGAATTCTATAACTTTACTTAATTGAATTAATCACATTAATTTTAATTAAATAAATTTATATTAAAATTTCAAAATAAAATAAAAAGTTAGGCCAACCCAATCGAATACTCAACCAAATTAGTTGACAAGGACTAAAAGCAATAACATATTATGCTTTACATGTTGTAAGTGTAACAAATTGATTGTTTCTCAAATTACCATGAGTGGGTCGTATTGCTAAAAAAGACATACTAAATTAAAGTACTTTTACAATAATCAAAATTTTCATTCGAATAATTATTCGAATATCTAATGAGACACAATTATTTGTAGAGGAATAGAATAAACTAAGATCATGAATGTCATTTAAATATCACAGGATATGCTTAGTTTATTGTAAATGAGACTATTGTGGTGGTTCATAAATATGTTAATTAAGCTAAATCTATAAGAGATTTTTGGCCTTGTACAAGTGAGATATCTCAAACTTCTCAAATTTTCTTGTAGTATGTTGGATCAACAATTAGCCATTCTCCTTTCCTTTTCAATTTTGGACCTACCTCCGTAGGGTTTCTTATGAGATTCTAATTTTGCTTCTTAAAAGTTCAACATCATATAACTTTTGAGTTAAAAAATTTGTCATCCCTTTGAACCACTTCAATACTAAAGAAATATGACATTAAGCAAAGATTATACATGTCAAACTCCTGCATTATAGTCTTTTGTAAGCTTAAAGCACGTTAAAATTATTGTCTGTAATTTATAGCATCAATATATAGGCACACCATTAAAATATTAGTAAAATTATTGATCTTCACATATAATGCATGCTCTAGGGGACATTTGTTGAAGCCGATCTTAAGAAAGAAAGAATCAATGTTCTTATTCTTAAATCTTAAAGCTTGTTTAGGCCACATAAAGTCTTCCTAAATATATACACTTTATCCTTACTGCCATGCTTTATGAAAGCAAGAGGCTATTTAACAAACACCTTCTCTTTAAGTGAGTGGTTTTCATTTGAGAAACTAGAGAGAAAACATTTTAATAGTCATTCCTATTGTTCAAGTCCCTTCCCCACTAATCTTACCTTGTGTCTCTCCATCTTACTATTTAATTTCACTTTTATTTTAAAAACCCACTTCTAATTAATATCTTTATGACCTTATGAGAGATAGTAAGCACCTATGCATTATTTCTTTTGATTGCTTTAATATCCTCACACTTATTTACAATTTTGCACTTCTATGTAATGGGGTTCAATTTTTCTAAAGAAATCAAAGTGTACCAATTCTCGATCATCATCATCTTCATTAGGACTTACCTTATAATCTTGTAAAAATATTGGTTGTTGATGATGCCGTCAAAGCCTTTTAGATTCTATAGAAAAAATGACAGATATAACTTTTGGGAAAAATTTAATGAGGCTTTTCCATTTGTTTTAGGCACTATTGCTTCTTCTTAAAGAAGAGAAATAACATGTTTTTTAAGGTGACTTCATTCCATTCCTAACCGTTTTATTTAGCAAAAAGTTACACCTCGACTAACATGTACTTTCTTTTTAATAGGATTAAACAACTTGTACCCTCCACACATATAACTAATGAAGATAGTTTTCCTTGCTCAGTTGCCTAGCTTTTTCTTATCTTTACTAGCATATAAGCATAAGTAATAGTACCAAACACTTTTACATGCTTTGCACTTGGCTTGACACTACTCCAAGCTTCTACAAGGGTGAGATTTGAGATTTTCTTAGATGGAGATCCATTCAGAATATAAACAAAATGTGAGATCCCACATTGGTTAGAGAGGAAAACGAAGTATGCCTTACAACGATATGGATACCTCTTCTCCATAGATGCGTTTTCCTGAGTGTGGGAAAAGTATAATCGTGAGGGTCTTGGCCCGAAGGGTAACATAAAGTAGACAATATATGTAGGTGGGTGGTTTGGACTATTGCAAATTGTATCAGAGTCGGTTCCTAAATCGTTGTATCAGTGAGGACACTGGGCCTTAAGAGAGGTAGATTGTGAGATCTCACATCGGTTGGAGAGGAGAACGAAATATGCCTTATAAAGGTATGGATACCTCTTCCTTATAGATGCGTTTTCTCGAGTGTGGGAAGAGCAAAATCATAAGGGTCTTAGCCTGAGGGACAACCTAAAGCGATGATTCGAGGATAGGTGGTCTGAGTTGTTACATAAATATCAGACACCTTCACCTTAAAAGGAATTTGGCATTAACCTGGCCTTTATTAATTTTCAAACTATGTCTATAATTGTAACATCCTGTTTTTTTCCATGTTAACGGTTAGAACCTTAGAATATTGAATATGAGAGATATTATTGAGAAATTAGGAAATGCATTTTGTGCTCTCGCATAATATTAGCATACATACACGTGAATTTGATAATTGCACACACTACAATGACTGTACGTGCACTCATTTGACATTTATCGGGTATAGTTGATTTTAATTTGTAGCACCCCACTCTCACAGGACACGTACCCGACATCTTGAATGATATTCGAATACGTACCCCACAAGGGTGGGATGTTAGAGCAATCACGACACTAACTTAATCATGACATCATCATTTAATGCATAAATTTCACACTATTTGACCATAAAACTGACAATGTACATTGTAGCATTTCATATTTCATCCCTATATATAACAACATCTACGTATATACATTTTTAAAGACCATCAGAGTTTACATCTCTGCATACAAACACACTATGTACATGAGGAATTATACAAAAATGCTATCTATATCCTTCAGTCTCAGTTGATCGACCTTTAAGCCATTTTTGTTTTCCAACAGTACAAAAATTATACTTCTTCTAGAGTCTCTTTGTCACTATTATCCTCTCTTAAACCTGAAATGTCAACGTTATAATTTTGGTGAGTTTAACTTAGTGAGTTAATCATCCTCAATAGTTCACTCAAATCATATAACACATCACATCATATATTCACATAATTCACATCATTTCATTTATCATGTAGCATCACATATCACTTACTTCACATATCACATTCAAAGTAGTAAAATATATCATTTTGATCATTTAAAACATATATGTCAATTATAAATGCAATGCATATGAGACACTTTCATTTATTACTTGCTATGACCAAGTGCCTTTTTACTAACCCATATCCCTTATAGATATTGGGCTTGTTTTAGATAATTTCCCATATCTCTTAGTGGATAACAGGTACTTTCACAATTGAACAAGAGGCTCTTATCACATTCTGAGCTTTAAGCTCTTTTTCGGTGGCTACTTCGATCACAACAGTCTTTATGTTTTCATACATTCATGTGATGAAATGTGTCACATTCACATTCACATTTATCATCGAACCTTGGTCTGGCATTCAACATAAATGTTATCACTTATTTCGTCAAATTCATATACAAGGAGCACTTCCAATATCTTATTCATACATCAAACGCCTCGAGCATTTAATGTTGGGAATTAACACAATCACATTCACAGAATAATTCAATACAGAATTTAAAACAAACAATTATTCAAATGAGATTGTCTAGGTTACTCACAGTTTGCTCTAGAAAGCTATTACGTCAAAGTCCCAGCAATATCTGGATGTGATCACTCAAATCGCTCTTCTAAATCATGCAATACATACACATTAACACACATCACAAATTTGCACAGTTATAAGTATTCATTTATGCATAAATGTGTATATGGATTATGTACAATGCATGCTCAATGACAATCTCAGGTATTTTTCCTTTATTTTCATCTCATGATCATTCATACTTTGAAACTCATATACGTCTAATTTGAACTTAGGCTTACACCTTAATAATACAAACCCATTCCAAGTTCATCACTCAATCACATCTTGTAAGGCTTGATTATCCTAAGTTCCTAAATCAATAGTTACTGATCCTTTCTAATGAATTCAGATGGCCATTTATTTTGGTGGAGAGGAAGAACAATGTGTGAGGAGTTTTTGTTTCATATTTTAAATCAATCGAAGGTGCAGAGAAGAAGTTATGGTCAAAAGAGTGAAGGATATTCAAAATTATAAAAATCATTGCACTCTCACTGTCACGATCGTGCTTGTACACGATTGTGCATTTCTAGTTGGTTGCTCACTGTCACGATCATGCTTGTACATGATCGTCTGAGTCCTCTGAGAGTTCCTCTCTATCATGATCGTGCTTGTGCATGATCGTGCACTACCCCACCTGATTCCCCTATGTCACAATTGTGTTTATGCACAATCGTGCACTACCAAATGATCGATATTTAAGCTTCATTTAGCTACTCAATAACACACATTTTCAAATCAATTTGTATGTCCATTTTGACGCAGAAAAAGAAGGATTGAGGCAAAACATCCTTCTAAACAATTATTCCTTTATGTCTTAAGTTTTTAATGACTCATTAAAAGAGTATTTGATTTGATGGAGGATGACTAACTAGTTTCTCGATGGTTTATTAATATGGATGTATGACATGTAGCCTAAGATTCTTGTACTGGTAATGGCTATTACACACTATTGAGGATAATAGACTTGGAATTTTTGGAATTTATGTTAACATTGGTATTGTGGCTTCTGTGAATGTAATTAGGTCTTATGGAAGTTATGGATTGGTGAACTTCGATATGGATATTGTGAATTATAGTGAATATGTTTATGAATTCTTTTGTGATGAAGTATGGCTCCATAGTTAAAAATGGTGGTTAAGAGAAATTTAAGTCATGTTGCTTCATCTATAACACCACCTCCTCTAAAGCAAGTTACTAGGTTTATAAACTGGGAAGTTGAATAATGATAACATAAGAGATCTAATAACAACATGGTAATTGAAAAAACCATAATCATTAACATAGAAATCCTTGAGGTTCAAACAATTTATTCGATTATGACTATTTTGTGTTTTTAGTTTTCTTTTTAGTTTTGTGTTTAAGAACTCTATAGTTTGATACCATCACTCTTTTGGTATAATTCTTAGTTAAAATTGGTTGCTAAAGGTTAAGTTTATAATATGATTAACTGCTTTTACTGTGAATCGTTCATTGTGAATGCTAGGAAGACAATTATGTTAAGTGACAATATTTTGATTTGACCTAAGTGAACCTACAAGAACTAGGCCGTCATGTACAATTCTGTGTTTCAAATATGGATATTTTCTTTCAATTTTGAACTCAATTTACTTACATTTCATCTTT
Organism: Erythroxylum novogranatense; assembly: GCA_029891385.1. Classification (NCBI taxonomy): domain Eukaryota; kingdom Viridiplantae; phylum Streptophyta; class Magnoliopsida; order Malpighiales; family Erythroxylaceae; genus Erythroxylum; species Erythroxylum novogranatense. The sequence continues at coordinate 26,903,307 of CM057230.1, read as the reverse complement.
TCAAGATTACATGTAATCTATGTAGAAGTTGGTTTGACAATGGTACTTACCTCAACCTTTTGGTACCCTAAAAAAGATTGGAACCATAAACCATGATGCTAAAGTAGTAATGACACATTTTTTGATCCAATTACTACAGTTGTTTAGTAATCCAAAAGTTGTCATAACTTAAAATTGAAAGGTACAAATTATAGTGTCAAATACTTTATGAAATTCAAATTGAAATTGTTGAATATTGATTGGATGCATTATATTTTTTTAGATTGAAAGAATTACATTAACTAAGCATTAAGCTTATATCAGAATAAGGAACAGTGTACAATGGTCAAGCCCCTTAAAATGAGCTTAGTTTTTTTTAGGATTTCTCTAATCCAAAAGGTAGTATTAATTACCATTGCATATTTATCTAAAGCTAAGCCTTTATGAAGTCTATTGTTCCTTTCCCTCTAGATAGCATATATGCAGTATAGGAAAGTATTTCTAATTTATGAAAAACCTGAATTACCTTTAATTCATGTTATTGGTAGATAGTAAATGTGAATGACATGCAATATTCTATGGTATGCTTTATGTGGCTTCACCTATACATCTTGAGTCAAACATGGCAGTAATTTAGGATCTCTTTCAATTACTTAAGTTCCTGGATAAGATCTTATTCATTGTCTTCTTTGCTTTGTTTTGGTTATCTTCTTTGGTCGTTAGCTCATTCTAGCTTCGTCATCTTCTTCCTTCACGTGCTTCAATGACTTCTTCTGCGTATCAGTTGAGGTAAGTGAGTTTTGTTATTTAGTAGGTTTTTGTGTACTTGGTTTAATTTGAGTATTTGTTTATAGTTTGAACCTCCCATTTGAACTGCGTGCATTTTTTATGTTAATGGCTAGCACCAACCAAACTTATTTGTGGTATGAACTTCAGTTTATCATTGAATGAGATATAGGATGACTTTCACTCATAATTCTAAATATATAATTATGCAACTGGGTTATTTCATTGATGCTCTTTGAAGCGATTAGGTTCTCTTTACTTTTCATGTGTGAATCTTTACACGTATCTTTTTAATATAATAATAATTTTGTATATGTTACAATAATGTATGGAGCGAAGTATTTATATTTTTATCTTTACTTATTATATTTGTTACTAGTACATAATTAATTTAGGTTAAATATCAAACTTCTAACATGAATTTTAAATTTCAATAACAATATCTAAACCATTCAATTAAATATTCCAACTTTATAAAATTAAGTTATTCGATTTATGTTCCCATACTAAATCAAGTTGAGCAAGAATTTTCCTATCACGTCCTTAAGTGCATCTTTGAATTCTCTTCTAACATATATGATTACAAAAAAATAGATATCAATTAATAAATAAGTTTGATCTTAAGCCATAAACCTTAACCCATAACTCGTGATGTAGCTCCGTGAGGCTTATCGTTAAAAATACCATGAGCCTAGGAGTCACAACGAGAACTTATTTTCTTGATTCATAGGTGTAAACTTTGGTGATTAATTCAATTGGTTCATATTTAGAGGATGTTATGTTAAGTTTAGATGTTCTGTAAACTTTGGTGAACATGAAGTATACTAAATATAGAATCACTGTTTGAAATTAATAATTTTGCATAAATGAGTAATGTTGATAGATCTTGGATGTATAGACGATTAACACCTGATGGTTTCATTAACCATGAGTTTGTTGAGGGAGTTGAAACTTTTATTCATTATGCATGTTCTCAACCTGCCTATATGGATGGCCCAAAGATCAGGTGTCCATGTAAAAAGTGCAAACACATTCGTTTCCTTCCAATTGACGAAGTGAATGGGCATTTGCTGAGAAAAGGGTTTGTCCCAAATTATTTTTAGTGGACATGACATGAAGAACTATTGATTTATAGCACCCCAAGGGGTAATCAAGCACAATCGTCTGTGAACTTAAATGAGTTTGAAGGGGGATTAGATTTAGAACAAATAATGTGGATGAAAATGAAAATCCTTACATGCAAATAATTTATGATGCAGCCGGTTATACCTTTTAGGAAAATATAGAAAATCTTGAAGAATAACCAAACCCACATGCAAAATAGTTTTTTAACTTACTATAGTCAGCTGACCAAGAATTATGACCAAATTATGAGACAATGACTCAATTGTCTTCAATTGCTCGAATTTTGAACATAAAGTCTGAAGGATATATTTTAGACCATAGTTTTAATCAAATTTTTGAATGGTATAATGAATCATTGCCTCCTGATCATACAATGTTTGATAGTTTTTACAATATGAAGAAACTTATTAGGGGTCTTGGTTTGCCTATTGAAAAGATTGATTGTTGCAAATTGAGATGTATGTTGTATTGGGGAGAAAATATGGAATTACAAGAGTGCAAATTTTGTTGTCAACCTAGATTCAAGCCTAGAAAACATTCTATGAAACAAAAATTAGTACCCTAGAAGCGGATGTATTATTTCTTACTAACTCTGAGACTTCAAAGACTATATTCTTATGATATTACTGCATCTCACATGAGATGGCATAATGAACACAAACAGGAAGATGGAATAATGAGTCATCCATCAGATGCATTGGTATGGAAGCATTTCCATGACACCCATCTTGAGTCTGCAGCTGAAAGTTGAAATGTTAGGTTGGGATTGTTGACGGATGGATTCCAACCTTTTGGTCAATTCGGACAACAATTTATCATGACCAATCATAATTACTCATTATAATTTGCTTCCATGGATGTGTATGAAAGACGCATATATGTTCTTGACAGTGATTTGTGCCAGGGGGCTTACAAATCCGAAGCATAAAATTAATGTATTCTTACAATCATTGATATCTGAATTGCATCATCTTTGGGAATATGGTGTTCAGATATATGATGTGTCTCTGAAACAGAATTTTGTGTTAAGAGCGACTTTGATGTGGACCATTAGTGATTTTCTGGCATATGTCATGTTGTCTTCATGGATCACAGTAGGAAAATTAGCTTTTCCTTATTGTGGAAATAATTTTGATGCGTTTTATCTTCCAAACAGGGGTAAAATATATTGGTTTGACAATCACTAAAAATTTTCTTCCTTCAGATCATCCATTTAGATGCAATAAACAAAAGTTCATTAACAATAGGATGATAAAAATACCTCCTCTCCCTCACAAAGCTAGTGAAGAGATTTTGCAGGAGGTTGAGGAATTAAACTTGCTGAAAGTTACATAATTTGAAACTGATGAAGTAAAAACAAACATTAGCAAAAACTTTGGTTAGAGCAAACGAAGCACCTTTTGGGATTTGCAATATTGGAAAACTAATTTGATACGTCATAATCTAGATGTGATGCATATTGAAAAAATATTTTGACAATTTGTTCAATACCATAATGAACATTGAAGGGAGGACAAAAGACAATGCAAAATCACGAGCTGATTTGCAGCTTTTTTGTAGAAGGAATAAGTTACATAAAGATCTTTGCACCGGTAAATATCCAAAAACATGTTACACTTAGGACAAAATACAAAAGGAAATTTTGTGTGAATGGTGAAAAAGTCTAAAGTTTCCTAATGGTTAAGTTTCAAACTTAGCAAGATGTGTGGATATGAAGAAGTACAAATTATTTGGGATGAAAAGTCATAATTGTCATATGTTTATGCAAAGGCTAATTACAATTGCATTTCCAGAGTTGCTACCGAATAAGGTTTGGAAAGTAATAACATAATTAATTTTGTTTTTCAAAAGTTTAACATCATTTGAAATCAAGTTGGCTGAAATGAAAAAACTAGAAAGGAAAATTCTATTAATTTTGTACAAGTTAGAAGGGATTTTTCCTCAAAGCTTGTTTGACTATATGGAGCATCTATCTATGCATTTAACACACGAGGCAAAACTAGTCCAGTTCAATATCGATGGATGTATCCGTTTGAGAGGTAATTAAAAAATTTTATTATAATTGAAGTAATAACATGTTTTAACTACTAAATTGTAATAACCATATTCTCTAATATAGTTATTTGCATCACTTGAAGAAAAATGTCAAAAACAAGGCTAGAGTTAAAAGGTTCGATACGTAATGCTTATTTAGTGGAGGAAGCTAGTACATTTTGTTCATATTATTTTGAGCAACATGTTCACATAAGAGAAAGAAAAATTTCTCATAATGACAATGTGGGAGGAACGAGTGATGCTGATGGTAACTTATCCATTTTCACATATCTTGGATGAGCATATAGACGTTCAACAAGAAAAATGTTAGCAGAGGAAGAAATTGAGGCTGCCCATGGTTACATTTTATTAAATTATCAAGAGGTTCAACCTTTCGTGCAGTAAGTTGAAATTATTATTTCGGTTTTCAAATTTTGTGTTGTTCATAACTAAAATACATCATAATGTTTTTAGATTATACAAGGAATTGTTACATGAGCTAACGTTGAACAAAACACAGGATGATATAAATAAAGAAGTTGGAAGACACTTTCCCCAATGGTTTGAGAGATATGTAAGTTTTCACTTACAAATATCCAAATGATTGAATTATAAGATTTAAGTGTTCAAATGACATTATACTTGTTGATATGATAATTTCGTTTATGTAGGCCTTAGAAAATGCAATAGATAACAAGTTCATATGTGATCGTGCAAAGGGGCCTCTGTGAGTTTTTAAATTGTATCCGGCGTATTTTGTTAATGGATAAAAATATCATACAGAATATCATGGCCATAGCATGGAAACAATAAATAGTGAAGTTTGCATACATGGAGAATTGATGGATTACTATGGTAAAATTATTGAGATACTTGAAATTGAGTACCCTGCGTTGTTAATAAAGCGAAGCGTGATATTTAAATGTGACTAGTTTGACTTGACTCCAAATGTTAGAACAAAAGTGCATAACCGATACAATCTAGTTGAAATCAACAATCAAAGAAGATTGAGACAATTTGAACCTTTCGTGTTGACAGTGCAAGCAAAACAGGTGTGTTATGTCCCTTTTCTCAGCTTACGACAAGATAAGTCAGATTGGTTGGTCGTTTGCAAAGTTAAACCTAGAGGCGTTTTTGAATCACATGAAAAAAGAGAATAGAGAATTGAAAGTGAAGCGTTTCAGGAAGATGTTTATTAAATATATGACGATAATGAACCTTTGAACAATTCATCTAACAAATATATTAAAATTTCATCTAGAGAGGATGATGAGGGCCAGAGATCTGAAGAGAAGCTAAAGTTTGATTCTTGTTCTTCAGAAAAAGAAGATGATTGTAATTTACAATTAAGTTATAATAGCAATTAATTTGTGTTTGTAATTGAATATTTTATTCAAAAAATCAATTATTTCCTTTTCAGTATATTGTGTAAAATATTGAATTCAAATTCATAATCAAGGAATGTCGACATTGACTGGTTCTGGATGGTAGTAATTCATTTCGTTGGGAGGAATGTGACAAAATTGTCCCTACCGAAGGAATAAATATTGCAAGAAAAATATCAAATTCATACACTAATGATCGTTTACCTTTCATGACCAATCTTCTACTTCAAGGTGTTTAGTATCATTTGAACAACGTCACTTTCCTTATTATGTACATCTTAATTCCTTTTATGAAGCTATTATATATATTCACATTTGATGGTACATATTACATGCTATTTTAAGCTTCCTTGAATCTCGAAAATGACATGTATACCCATGGAGGCGGGAGTGATGTCACAACGATCCATAAAGGATTAGGGAAATCAATTGTTTTGAAAAATTCTTCAATTCTACAAACCTTGTCTGGACATTCACGTATGCATGTCACTCCAATTTGGGTTAGTTTAAAGGTTTTTTAATCTGACAATATCTAAGTTCTATACTGATTGTGATTTAGGTAAACCGTTTCGTACTGGATGTTCATCTGGAGAGTTTGTCTTCCATACTAAATTTGGTGACTCATTCACTGTATCCTCTACAAGTTTAGCTATAGAAAAAACGTTGTTGCAAGAAGGTGTTAAAAACTCTACACTGAAGGGAAGAACTATCACTGTTTCAATTGACACATTTGAAAATGTTAGAACCCTTCTCAGGAATCCAAACATCGAGGACTCATTTACCTTTACTGACTCTCATGTCACTTGGAATCCAAAAAATAATTATATCATTGTCATTTATCGATGCAATACACTGGACTCAGCTTTAAACTTGATTTATCATTGTATCTGTAATAATTTGTCAAGCAACCTCCCTACTAGTTAGTGGTCAAGTTGCATCCTATTGAGTGTGGGTTGTTATTGTTCTTGTTCTATGACTATCAATTGTTAACCTTCTAATTCAAAGTTTGTACTTGAATGTGATATTCAATAAGTCACCTTATTTCCTTTTGAATATATTATGTAAAATATTGAATTCAAATTCTTATATTTCTAGAAAATTCAATAAACAATGAAGTTCAGGTAGGAATATGCCACCAAAGAGACAACGTGATGTAATACGACCTAGGTTTAAACAACGATTCGAAGGTACTTACTGTGAAGGTGAACCATCACAGTCTGCAACTGCATCTAAATCATCTCCTCCCCCTCCAAGGCTTACAGTTGCAGATGACACATCACTTGTTGTTCCTTATGTTATACCATCCACCACTCCTACATCAGCCACTACCCCTATATCGGATGAAGTAGATGGTCGCCAGCCTGGAACTGAGGGACCTGATGGAAGAACGTACATAATAATTGTCAATAATCTGTAAGTGAAATTACGTAAAACACTATATGTTTATAATTAAGTTATAGGTTTAAATTTTTGCAAATGGTATAAAATTATTTGTTATTATATTAGGTTTATTCCATCTTGACCGTAATCTAAAAATATGACATCTAAATTTAAGGAGAAAATTGATCCTGAGGGTTATGTATGGAAGAATATCTCTCGGGCCACAAAAGCATTTTACTTTCAGGAGTTTGAAGTTTAATAAAAAAAATTATTTTCTTTTTTAATTGATTTGTATACATTAATTAGATAAATATTATTATCTAATTAATATTATTACATTATAAGTATTTATCAAAAATTTTCCTTTTATTTCAGAAAGAATTTTTTTGGGATTCTAATTTCGATGCGGTCATACATAAAGTACGGGAGAGAAGAGCACGTATATGTTATCATGACTTTATTGGTGCGATACACAAGGCTTGTGTACAACTGCCTTATATTTATGAAAAAATATGGAGTCATTGGTAGGAGTATTGAACATCACCTGAGACAATGTCCATCTCAGAGCCTAACTTGACCAACAGACGTGGAGGACCGGGGAGGAGAGTCTTCCCGTACATACGGGAAGATCAATTACCCACCACGAGCATGCAAAGAGATTGGTAAGTATCTAAACTTTACACTTATATTCTAATTGTTTTACTTTGTCATATTTCAATTTAAATTAATGTGTGAATGTTGGAATGAAAATATGTGTATTATGGATAATGATAATGGTATAAATGTCTGGTACGATATATGGCTATGTTGAGTTATTCTCTTTGTTCAACAGGGGGTAAATATCATAAAAATAGAGGAAACTCTGCCAAAATTTTTATAAATTCTAGTTCACTTATAACATTTTATTCTTGTGCAGGAAAAGTTTATGGGCATGAGGCCTACACCCAGTCGGTTGTTTTTTCACACTCACACTAAGAAGCATGACGGTGTAACATTTGTCAACACCCGATGTAGAGAACTTAACGTATGTGAAATTTATGTTTTAATATTAATTCTTAGTAATTATCACTTACTAATGTAAACATTGTCTTCTAATAAGATCAAATACAAGAAAACATTCAGCGAAAGTGTCAGCACGAATAAGTTATTGATAAGAGTTAGACATATCTTGATCTAGTGGGTGGTAGGGACCATCATGGAAGGATCTTCAGGCTAGGTTCATTTGCGAACACATGTTATTCGCAATCGTCCACGTCCAATACAGCAGCACCTAGTAGACGGTCGCAAACCAATGAAGTCAGTCAACTTCGAACCACAGTGGAGACATTGATGGACTACATAGCTCAACTAACACATGAGGTGGATGAGTTGAAGGTGAGGGATAGCACCTTAGAGCACCCGCAGTCACCAGTACAATAGGATTGATGTAGACATTTGCTTTGAATTACAAAGACTTATTATATACACTATAATATTTTTATTATCAATTAAGATAATTTTTATTTTATATCATCCATCAACTTTCTGTTTAAACAAATTAAATATATAAACAAATCAAAATATTATGCACGGTAATTCATAACTATTGAAATTATGCATTAATCATAAGATCATGAAATAAAATTTAATGTAAGAATTTTTAAAAAAAATTAATTTTTTTTATTGACGAAAAATAAAAGTCCATTGGTAAAATGCACTATATTTATCGATGGCATACTATAAGCCGTCAGAAAAATATAAGATATTTACTGGCGGTTACTCTCTGTTCCATTCGTAATATTGCAAGCCAACACCAACTTAACTGTCAGGATTTTCTGAATCGTAGATATATTCAAATGTAATAGAAAAAAGGGATAAATATTATTAATCCTAACACTATTTGAAAAAAGGGATAAATATTATCTTAATGACTATTTCAACAAAAAACTAAAGTAATAGAAAAGACTAGTTTGATTGAAATAAAATACTTAAAATAATCTTAGATTGATATCAAGTAGCTTTGTTATTCCTTCGGCCTACAAAATATCAAACGCTAAGTGACAAGAAATCGTGCGGAGTGTCTCCAACTTGTATCGCCTTATTCCTATCAATTACCTGTACCTGTTCATATCTGTGTGAATGATTGTAAGAGAGTAGGTATTGTGAATTTGTGATATGAAGTTGCACCTGCGAATGTTGATGATCCGGTATTAGGGCTTTATGATACCTATCTACTACAATCATGTGCCATTTAATTGTAGAGAGATTGTGCTCAACAACTCGACCAATTTTGCGGCAATGTTATGGGACCCGAGTCTTCAATCATCATCATACTGAATTGTAAAATGCCTATTTGGTGCAAGAATTCGTATCCCTTCATTACAAAGCAAAGTAGTTTCTCCTGTTCCTGAAAATTTAAGAAGTGATTGTGAAGCCACCCTAAGGACTAAACATAATTTAAGAAATGACCAAATGAAGATTGCAGGATTCTTCAAGATGACTTTGGCACTGATATTATGCCTATAAATATAACTAACAGGTCCGTTTTAGACATTTTATAGGCTCTAAGTAAAATATTAAAAAAATACTCTTAGTTTCTTTCTTTTTATTCTTTATAAAGGTTAAAGAATAAAAAAGATAAAATAAAAAATTTATTGCCTATTTTTTTTTTTATAAGAATGAGCCCTGAGTAATTGTCTTCTTTACCCTTACCAGGCCGAGCTGACATATAATTACTATCAGTGTTAAACCGTAACACTACATCCTTCAATCTTTATATTTCTTATAAGTTTTGGGTTATTTAAACTCGTAATCTTTTAGATTGAAAGACTTTGTAAATAATTTCAGTGCAACCACATAAAAGTTGCACTCTTCATTTCTTAGTCTAATTTATATTGGTATTGTATTCCCAAAACTAATGTCAACTAAATCAAATAAGAAACTAATGTCAACTAAATCAAATAAATTGGTGTGAGTGATTCAACACTCTCATCTCTTAATTAGAAGTCTTGAGTTCGAATTTTAAGAATGTAAAAATCTATTTGGCCAACACTTTACTTTTTAAGGGCTGATCGGATACGACGAGATTAATCTAAAAGTAGATGACTTAAAAGCGCCTTCTCATAAATTGAGGCACTCCTAAAACATCTCATGCACTTACTAAAAAAAATGTCAACTATTCTAATGCGACGTAAGAAACATGGATAAGCAAACAATAAAAGGAGCTGGAAAGGAGCGCCTCTTTGTTCCTGTCTTATTCCCTTAGTTAGCTTCTAAGCATATTTTAATGATTGAGAGATACCATTTTACTCTTTCTTTCCACTAAACTATTGTAATGTAATAATTAAAGCAACACAGCCTCTCCTTGAAGGTAAGAAATGAGACCGGTGTTGCATTACACATAAACTAGTCTGCCACGTTGTTACAGCTGACAAAGATTGATCAGGGAAAGTGAGCTGGAGCTTTTTGGTCAAATTCTGTCAACGTGGATTGCCGTATTACAGATATTTCAGTCATTATATATTTGTCCCATTTGATAATTAAAAGATTGCAATAGGTATTACTTGATTTTATTAGTGGTTAATTGTTAGTAAATTATATCAATTAATTTGACTAATAAATAATATCAACTGTTTATGTAACGATAATTGATAAAATTAGTTGTTTATGTATAAAATTATTTATAAAAGTATGGCTTAAAAAGATTTGCAAATGTATGAATATTATATCTTAATTTTTAGCAAATATATTGAAAAAATTTAAATTTTAGATATTAAATTTTAAGAAAATTGAGTTTATAATTTTAATAAAAATATAGAATATATAATATTATTATTATTATTACCATTACAATTACTATTATTACTAATTACTATTAATTTTTCGACATATTAATCAATATGAAATTCATTTTTAGCATATTAACTTATTTATCACTAACCTATATCTTTTGATAATTTATTTATAGCAATACTTTTTTTCCTATATTTTGTTGAACTAATCACTTATTGTTAAGGTGAATAAGAGAAAGCAATAATAATAAAATGATAGTTTGAATAATTTGTAATAAATTTTGAACATAATCATCTTTTATCCCTTGATTTCTCATTGAAAAAAATGTTTCTCATAAAAGCATTTTTAAAACAGCAGATTAAGTTTAATTAATAAATCCAATCAATTAATTACTAAATATAATTATCAACGGTTTGATATGATTAGACAGTCAAATACCTATCAATTTGTCAAATAATAACTAATCCGTCGTTCATTTTCTTTTTAAGGTTTACGCAGTTAACAGATACAATCGATTCTTTGCTCAGTTGGAAACCATATTAGGATGTGATTATAAACTTTGTTCTTTTTTTTTATTCAAGACTCGTCAGATTATCGATCAATGTCCATGTTTCAACTGAAACAGCAAAACAAACCTCCGATTACACACATAGTAGTGTTATTTAATATCATTGTCTGTAAGTGAAGTATTAGATCCTATGTAGCAGTCAATCCTTGTAAAATTTCCTAAATACCAGATGATTCATAGAAGATATTCCTTTCTGCCTAAAATAAAAGTCGTCTTAGAAGGATGCACATTTATTGAGAAAGTTAATGAAATGTTTGATATACCTTTATTAATGATGCTACTCATGTAAGAGAAATTACATGTAGAACTGCTTTAAAAATATAATCTGTATAATTAAGATGTGAGAGAAATTAAAGAGTAATTTTGGAAGTAAAATTATAAACATGCATGAAAAGTCACGAACGACTCTTATTTTGAATAATTAAAATCTCTTTAAAACGACTTTCATTTTCGAGAGAAGAGTAATATTTTCAGTTCTTAGTCAGAAAAACTTGTTTCCAAGGTTATACACTGATTTGAGAATGGGATCCAACTAGAAAGGGACAAGCTACTATAATATCTAAATAAAATCAGGTTAGGTGATGGTGAAGGGTGTCTTAAGAATACAAGAATTCTAAATCCACGAACCCTGTCCATCCATTCTCTGCGAATTGCTTCATTAACCAAAAAACATCATCCAACAAAAAAAACCCATCAAACTACAATACAGTACATCGCCATCATGCAAAAGGCCAGAAGTGAAAGCACTTACAATTGCTTTTGCTCTACTCCCTCCACCTCCCTCTCTGTCTTTTGGCGGGAGATGGACCCCATTTCAATCAAGATCTCGTCTTTCTCAAGTCTCTCGTTCTTAAATCCCATAACTTCAACAACCTTCCATCCTCCTCAACCATCGCCCTCTAGCCTCCTCCTCTCACTTAGCTTCTTCTTCACTGCTAATATATCTCTCAACTACAACTCAGTACACAGACAATAATCCCACAAGGACAGGGATAACAATGAATAGAAGTCTCTCCTTTTTCCTTCTGTGTCTGTTCTTTCACTTCCTAAACAACGGGAGATTGTGTCTTTCTCTTACCCCCGATGGCCTCTCCCTCCTCTCTCTAAAATCTGCCATTAATCAACCATCAGGCGATTCAGTTTTCTCTGACTGGAACCAAGATGACTCCACTCCATGTCACTGGACGGGCATTTCGTGCATGAACGTCACTGGAAACCCGGACCCACGTGTCGTAGGAATTGCAATTACCGGCAAGAATCTCCGGGGATATATCCCGTCAGAGCTTGGAACTTTGATTTATCTCCGGCGACTTAATCTCCACGGCAACAACTTTTATGGGTCATTACCAGTTCAGCTATTCAATGCCACCTCACTCCATAGTATCTTCCTTTACGGTAATAACCTCTCTGGTTCTCTACCTCCATCTGTCTGTAACCTCCCGAGACTCCAAAACCTTGATCTTTCCAACAATTCACTCACCGGCTCTTTACCTGAAGACTTGAAAAATTGCAAGCAACTGCAAAGATTGATTCTTGCAAACAACAAGCTTAGCGGCCAAATCCCGGCTGGCATATGGCCACAATTGGATAATTTAGTGCAACTTGATCTTTCATCTAACGAGTTCAATGGATCTATACCCAATGACATCGGCGAGCTCAAGTCCCTGTCTAGTACGTTGAACCTCTCTTTCAATCATTTATCAGGTAGAATCCCGAAGTCACTAGGAAATTTACAAGCGACTGTCAGTTTTGATCTGCGAAGCAATAATTTAAGCGGCGAAATACCGCAAACGGGTTCATTTGCAAACCAGGGACCAACTGCTTTCCTAAATAACGCGCTCTTATGTGGGTTTCCTCTGCAAAAACCTTGCAAAGTCTCCACAGAGAGCTCGCCTGCAAGCCAAGGCTCGACTCAAGATTCAGGTAACGGTCAAAGAGAGGTTTAAGCTCTGGTTTGATTATACTCATTTCACTAGCCGACGCCTTTGGTGTGGCATTCATTGGTTTGATCATAGTATATGTTTACTGGAAGAAGAAAGATGATTCTAACGGATGTAGCTGCACTGGTAAGACCAAACTAGGCGGGAATGAGAAATCACATATCTGTGCTCTTTGTTCTTGTATCACTGGCTTTAAAAATGAAGAATCGGAAGGAGAGGACCTGGAGAAAGCATCAAGAGGAAAAGGAGAAGGAGAGTTGGTGGCCATAGACAAGAACTTCAGTTTTGAGCTTGATGAGTTGTTGAGAGCCTCTGCGTATGTGTTGGGTAAGAGTGGGTTGGGGATAGTGTATAAGGTTGTGCTTGGAAATGGAATACCAGTGGCGGTGAGGAGGCTTGGTGAGGAGAAGAACAGAGATACAAGGAGTTTGTCGCCGAAGTTCAAGCTATTGGGAAGGTTAAGCATCCAAATGTTGTGAGATTAAGAGCTTATTATTGGGCTGCTGATGAGAAGCTTCTGATAAGCGATTTTATTTCTAATGGCAACTTGGCTAATGCTCTTCGAGGTCAGTATTCTCTCCTCATTTCTTCTGTCCTTTCAATTTTAGTTGTGAGCCATTGTCATTCCTTAATAAACTTTACACGTTCGGAGAAAGAGGCATAGCTTTTGCTCCTTTTAATGGGGACCAATGGCATGAATGTTTCTTATTAGTAGTCATCATCATGGTAACGACCAAGATCGAGAAATGCGGCTGGTTGAATCTTAAAAACTCTCAACTTTACATCTAACCTTGCCTGTAGCAGTAACAATTGGTTTCAATTGCCTGTGAAATCAATAGTGTTGGTCGTTAGTTGATGGAAATGGTAAGGATGAGGGCGATGAAATTAATAGGCTTAGTAGGCTATATGATGGCTTAGTTGTTGCTCGTGGTTAATGAGATGTCATAGGTCCCTCATAGTTGCTCACGCACGCTTTGAATACATGAAGGAAAATACTAGTGGGTGTGGCCCAACTGTCTTCTTCTTCTTTTTCTAAACAAGAACTCTGATAATTGGAGATGGTAAATTAACTCAGATTTAGTCTGAACTAAAACTAAATTCAATTTGATAGGATTTAGAATCGATGAAACTCAAACTTGACAAATTCTTTACATGTATCAAAAATTTAAAACTTTGAACTGCTAACCTTTTGGTTTTGTCTTGCTTGAATCTTTAACAGTAGCTAATGGGGCATAACATTGCAGGGAGAAGTGGGCAGCCATCAACGAGTCTCTCATGGCCAACCAGGTTGAGAATTGCGAAAGGAACAGCTAAGGGCTTAGCCTACCTACACGAGTGCAGCCCAAGAAAATTTGTACATGGAGATATAAAGCCATCTAACATCCTCTTGAACAATGAATTCCAAGCTCATATCTCTGATTTTGGTCTGAACAGATTAATCAGCATTACTGGCAGCAACCCCTCATCTTCTGGTGGCTTTATTGGCGGAGCACTTCCTTACATGAACTCTTCCCAAACAGACCGAACCAACAACTATCGTGCCCCTGAAGCTCGTGTGTCAGGAAACAGACCAAACCAGAAATGGGATGTGTACTCATTTGGAGTTGTGCTTCTTGAACTGCTCACTGGCAAATCTCCGGAGCTTTCGCCAACCACATCAACCTCCCTGGAAATTCCGGACATAGTAACGTGGGTGAGGAAAGGATTTGAGGAAGAGAAACCATTGTCAGATATGGTCGATCCAATGTTACTCCAGGAAGTCCACGCCAAAAAAGAGGTGTTAGCAGCTTTCCATGTTGCTCTTGCATGTACCGAGGCAGACCCTGAAGTTCGACCGAGAATGAAAACCGTCTCTGAAAACCTAGACAGAGTTGGAACTTAAGGAACAAGGATGTTCCAACATTAAGTTCATGGCTTGAGCCCGAAACAGACTTGTTTCTGATCCAGATTCTTCTTCAATCGGCCCTCCAATTTTGTCCTTTGAAAGGTTAATAGAGTCACAGGTGGTTGTTGGTCTTCTAATTTAGTATCGGTATCGATGACTCCCATTCGGGGCCAAAATTCAAGGAAGTCCATCCAATTATAATAGCAAGACCAGTATCGATACACAGTTGTTTAATGCGGAAATGGAATTCAGATTATGTATGGAGCTGCGCTCATAATTTAATTTGTTTCCCATTGTAGTCTTTTATTTTTTTAATGTAAGACTTGAAACTTTTCTATGATTGTTAAGTATGCTACAAAATTTTATTACAATAATTCTAAATTAATTTTATATTAATTTTTATTTAAATTGTTTAATAATTTTAATTTTATCAGTTATAGTATTAAATATTTTAGAATTCTTTTTAGTATGAATAATAACAAAATTTTAAAATTAAAATAGATGAGTATTTATATTTGTGTCCCTTCTTTTAACCTAATTTTGATTAATGTTCAATGCCTTATTTTTAACCTTCCATCATACGATTTATTAGTTGTCACCCAACTTGTACAATTTGTTGAAAGCCCCAAACTATGGATGCATAATTAAATTTGTACAAGTCTTCACTATTAAGTTTGAAGATTATGAGTTCCTCGGCTCTAATGATTCGAAAATTGAGACGAAAAAACTGGTCCATATTTGAAGTTCTTTTCAAACAACTTCTTGCCCTTTAATTTCAGAAAAGTAATTAGTAAACTCTTTTTTAATATTATTATTATCATCATTATTATCATTATCATCTACGTAGTACTTTTCCTTCTTAATAGCTTAAATAACGTCTTACTTAGTTTAACTATTGACTTGTAATAATTAGTTTGATTTTTCCCATATCTTTTCTTGATTTGTGTATTTAATATTTATTATGTTCTATATATATTGTATTACGTATTAATTTACTTTTTATTATTTTATGTAGACTTATTTATTTATATTTTATATTATTATTATTTTGTATTATACGTGAGCCTATTGGAAACATCATCCCTACTTGATAAGGGTAAGATTGCATATTAATACTAAACCTCTCTGGATATCACATTTCTGCAGATTCTTACTATATATTGTTATTATTGTTGCTACTACTTAAGTATCCTAAAAAAGGCAATATAAAGCATAGAGGAAAGAAAGATAAAAAGACCACAAATCTTTATTTTAAAAACTCAATTTAAACATGTAGTTTTGTTGTTATTTAGGTAAATTACTAACTGATATATACACATACAATTATAATTGAATTTACATTATGCTATGTAAAAAAACACATTTTGTTTCAAATGAGTAGAATATGAGATAACTAAGGTTGTGCATTCTTCAAGATCAACTTATCAAATGATTAAGACATAGTTCTTCCAAAATTGTATTGTTCGGACAAAAATATTGGAAAGTAATCTTCCTAGTCCTGTCTAGGGATTGCAATGGGCCGACCCATGGGCCAGTCTTACTAATTTTTTAAAATAATTTTTAAAAAATTAAAAGTGTAAAATAATATCCTTTTTATGGACCTTAATTTGGGCTCATGGGCTGACCTATTACTCCTAGGTCTTGACATACTTATTGGAATGAATGTTTATTATCAAGCAAAGAAGTTACTAATCTTGCCAAAAGGGATTTATTACAAACAAGATTTTTGTGAGTATTCTAAAACCGCAACATCTTTAAACTACAAGATATTCCTACTGAATGTGAAGATATCAGAGATAACTCTTACAATATTGTCCGGATATTATAGTTTAAAACTGAATTTATTAAATTATTTATATAGTTTATACATTCAATTTAAAACATATAACAATAGCAACATTAGTAAAAATTTTGCTAAAAATTCAGTAGTACGTAACCTTACTCTTAATTAATAGAGAGACATTTAATTTAAAAGAATAAAATAGTAAAATGAAATTAGCCTTTTCAATTTGGTCATCAAAACAAGATCAAAATTTTCTTTTTATATAAATAAAACTTAATCAAAATTCTAAAACTTTTTACTAAGTTTTAGTGCCTTTTCAACCTTTTGCCTATCCAAAATTAACATAATAAGGGCAAGCCACGTTAAAAAAGAAAAGGTGAAGATTATTTTTGCATTTAACTCTAAAAAGATTTTAAAAAAGAAAGGCAAAATGGTCACTTTTAATCCTAAGTTTTGCACTAATCGACAAGTATGACACAAACATTCAATGTTAATAATTCTAACCCTAACATTTTAAAACGTTAAATTATAACCCAACCATAACATAAAATCCAAATTATTCAGTTAAGTGTCAGTTTAGAGCTTTAACAATTATTATTTTATTCAAATAAGTGGGACCCCTTTGTCACGCTATCGCTAATGGTGTAAGTGGGACCCACTTTTTAAATTAAATTTATAAATGATTTTATATTAAAAGTAAGGGACCCACAATTTATATTAAATGATAACAAACATTAACCTTAAAGATTAGATGACTGATTATTTTCTTAACCCTAACAAAATTGAATCATGTCATTAGTTAAATACAACAATTATCATTAAGTTAAACCGAATTTAATAATTAATGAAACATATGAATACAACAATGTTTTGGAACCGTGTCATAGTCTCTTTAGCAAGCTTCTGATAATCAGCCATCATTCTCTATTCGTGCCATTGTTATTGGTCACCAGCAGTGAAGTTAGTTAACGGAAGCATCATTTGTGTAACATAGTGATTAGCAATCCTCGAGAGAAGATGTGAGCATCAAAGTGTGTTGAGTTAACTGAGTTATGTACATTTGATTATTATTGTTTGTTAGGTATTTTTGTGTATTTGAGATGCTTCCTTCTTGTAGGTTGCACATATGATCATTGTTGGTATATGTTAGATAATTGTTGTTGCCGTTAGTTTATTGTTAGGTGTGGTCCCGAATGTTGGTTTAGATGCTTTCTGGTCCCCATTGTGGTCTCGTAATGTTTGTTGTTATGTTTTAGATGTTTTGTAGTATGCATATGCTCCTTCCCCTAAACAAGGATCCAAAACAATTAATTAGATAGCTTTTGTAACGAATAATCTATAACTTAAGGAGAAAGAGCAATAAACATATATGCTACATCTGATACTAAGTAGGAAACTAAAAGCATAAGCAAAGAGGCATATCATAAAACTCTAAAAAACATTTTGAGTGTCTTATATATTCAAGATGCAATGTAAACTTGTGGAAATGTTAATATGATTATAACAACAAATTTTATCCAAGACAAGTTCCTTTTATTGTTGACATGAATGATTCCTGGAATGTCTATGCTACTGAATAACCAAAACTGAACCATTAATGTCAAGCTCTGAAGGAGTTAGTAAATCACCAACAATGCCTAGCTCTGGACACTCTTCCTAGTCAGTCAAGGAATTATAATTAATAGAGACATGCCTCTTCCACCTTTCCCAATATGAATAATGAATTTTTCTTTACAGTCTCTCCTAGAGCCTCCACAATTTCTGCTTTATTATTAACATACTTCTCGATGTAGCTAGCATGACCAATTGCAACATATCTAATAGCCAAAAATAGTGTCTATAAGTTTCTTAGCCCTTAATGAGGTAAGGAATCAAAGAAATTGAAGGAAGATTATAGTTAACTAGAGTTATGCATATTGTTACAGTTTTACCTACTGTAGAAATTCTATATGTAGATTGTATCCATTGCATTCTCTATTAAACTTAATTTTAATTGCTTAATTCACAATGCTTAACCATTGGTTCAAATTACAAAATGAATTACAAAGGATAATAGAGTTCTCCCAAACTATTGTTAACTATTATCAATTGAAGAAGAAATTATTGTGTGATTTTGTTACTTGATTATGGAGCATACAATCAACATCATTTGATACATTGAAAAGAATTATCTTGGCCTTAATTACATCATCTTTGTCCTTACGCATACAAATTCTTTCAATTGATCTTATTAAATTTATAATAAGGAAACGATAAATGTGTAAACTATTTAATATTGAAGAAATAAGTTATGGTTTTCTAGCAATTATATGTTTCTATAATGCTAATTCCCAATTATCTTTTTCAATAATTCAAATAATAACAAGCAATCATAGTAGGAGAGTCTATATATAGTGACAGGGACATGCACGCATTTAAAAGGAGGTTTCTCAATTATGAATCTCATTAATTATTTGATCAAATTATCTTCCTCTTGATTATGTTGATACTAATAAATAGCTTTTATTGGGAGAGTCTATATGTAATGATTACTTGTTGATAACTATGAATCACTTTTATAGTTGATAACAAACCATAACCATATATCTTCACCATTCCCTATCTTAAGCTTGAATTCATTAGTTTAATAAGTTACACGAATTGCCAATCAAATAAGTTACACACTTTATGGAAATCAATCTTCATAGAATAGTTCCTAATAGAATTACTTTTTATGATAATCCTTGAAAATCTATTACAATTGCTAATCAAATAAGTTACATGCTTTGTGGTTCCCTTTAACAATTAAAGAAAATATAGTACTATTGAAATGTACAAAGATTAACTATGGTGCATTAATGGAGTTTTGAACATTTTATGATAATGAACATGTTGTTTTAAGATAATTACATTACTTTTTTCATTTAAACTTTTGTGTATGTTTATGTTTGTAGGTTTTAAAAGCTCAATATGGAAGTATATGACTTTTTCACGATGGAAAAGTTATGTTGGAGCTTGAATTGACATATGTTGGTGGGTATATTGCTACATTTGACAAAGTTGATGTTGACTTTGTTAGTTACAGATAAATAAATGAGATGAGAATGAAATTAGGGTATGATAAAATTGACAAGGCATATTATAGAGAACTTGGTGTAAACTTTAGGACTTGTTGAAAGTTATCGATTCAAATGAAAGTTGTATTAGGCTGGCAAAGCTAATACAAGTACATGGGATTGTTAATGTATATGTAACTCATCATGTAGACACACCAATCTATGTTATTAATAATGATGATGAGAACATGGAGAGGTAGGATATAGAAGGGGATGAGAATGTGGAGGGAGAAGGTATAGAAATGGAAAAGAATTTGGATGGAGAAGGTGCACAAACGAATGATAATATGGAGGGAGAATGTAGCTTACTCTCGAAACGAGACCCGAACCCGATATCCATGGTGATATCCGAGCCCGTGACCATGAGGGTGGCGTCTTAGAACATTCATTACCTTATTAACAAAAATCGTATGACACATTTTTTTTTCTTTCAAAAACATTAGAGTGCGCAAGAAACAAACATTGACTTGACCCAATTATAACAAAACACTTTCAAAGATTAAACCATTTCACCGATAAAACAATTTCAATCATTATTAGCACTCATTAGTGCTCACCACTCTATACAATTACATGTAAACAATTGGGCCTACTAAATACCAAATTAATACACTAATGCAGATACGACGACACATCGATCCCGACCCGATACTGCTTGCTAGCGAGACGTACTCAGCGTGTCCAACGGGTACTCTCCATTTCTGAAAAATAGATGCAATGTTGGGTGAGTTTGCGAACTTCGGTGAGAAACCATCATCGATGGTTTACCCAACTCATGCATATCCACACAATCACACAATCTTGTATATATATCATAAACAAGAAATCACAGGCATTCAATTTCACATTTTATAAGGCAATAAGCCTTTCACACAATTCACATTAAACATTCATTTATGCAATAGTGCATGTGACTCTTTCATTTTCTTTCGTTGTTGTGACCGTGCTTTGAGCTCATATACGTTGAGCCATTGGCTCAAACATTGGGCTTAAAGCCCAAACGTTAGGCATAGCTCGATCATCGAGCCGAGGCTCGAAATACGTTGGGCACGAGGCCCTGTGCGTTGAGCTTAAAGCTCTAAAATCGGTGGCGACACTGGTCACAACTGCCATTATCTGATCATTTACTATGCATGAATGCACATGTCATTTTCCAATTTCCAATTATCGCATTTCTATTTCCAATTCCAATTAATTACTATTTTCAATCATTTTCCAATGTTCTCGAACTTTCAGTCCGGTATTTCATTCCCATGCATTTACCTTTCGTTTCACTATCACATTTACAATCCAATTAACTAATGCATTCTCACGCACTTCAATATCACAATCTAATATTTCAACACCCATGGTCCAAATCAATCAAATCAATCAATTACATATATCCATCCTCGCATCCTCATGGCAATCAATGATATAATTAATAAACACATAAGGTTGAGAAACCAACTAGGTTACTCACCTATTACTTCCGAAATATCTATCGGGAAGTTTCGCCCGTCGGTTGACGACGCCCACTTGGGCCTCTATAAGAAACAGAGAAAGAACGAGTCACTACAGATGCAATTTGTGCATGTAGGTGAAATATGCATGTTCATAAATTTTCCGCCCTAAATCCAAATTTTCTCATAACAAAATCCGTCTAAAATTAGAAACCTATTGGCCGACGGTGCGCAATTGGACCTCTATAGGTCCCCAATTAAACAAAATAAAGATTAAAGGCTCTGCTACAGGCCACGCAATTCCGTCCAAAATTCCCAATTTCTCACAAATGAAATTAAATGTTCTCTGAATCCGATGCCTCAAGAATCAGGTCAATCGGACGTGGACGGAAAAGAAATTGAGATATGGCATATAATTTTTAGAGGTCGAGTTGGGAGTTATGATTTTGCAAAACCGATCCTGCATTAGGTTAGAATTCACGATCATGGCGAATTTGCATGACAGTTTTGAAATTGTTAGAAATTAAAGTAGAAATTGAGTTCTTCATGAAAATTGAAGTTTGAGGATTTATCTTTTCAGGATATAAAGTTCTGATTTTTCGACTTGTGTAGGGAGTTATGCTTGTTATAAGTTTATCGCTTAAATTGAATGATTTCGTGGACAGCAACATTGAGTGAATTAATTGACTTGTTTAGCAATGGAATTTGATTTTGGGTTGTTCATGAAAGTTGTAGATGACATTGTGAACTTATTGAGCATATTTATGTGGTAATTTTGGCTGAAGAATCGAGAGTTAAGGAATTTGTAATGTCTTGTTACATTTTAATGGGATTTGAGTAAGCGTAGCTTTGAAGGATTTTGACACCTTAAGGGTGAAATTGATTTTATGGTCTTCTTGAGAATTGTAGAGGTTTCTTGAGCTTTCCAACGAGATATAGTTGAAAATTTTCTGAATTGCGTGCAATGAATTATGAGTGTTGAAAATTGGATTGAAAATCAAAAAAAAATGAAATGGACACGCCTTGGGGTCACTAGGCGACGCCTCCTCTAGTGAGCGAGGCGTTGAGGGTCCGCGTCGCTAGGCTGACGCCTCGCCTAGCGACGAGGGAATAAATCACCCATTGGCGAGACGTCGCCCAATGAGGCTGATTCTTTGTTTTTTTATTATTTTATTATTTTTATTTGTTATTTGGTAAAAGAAAAGAAATAAAGACAAAAAATTAAATAATAACTTTAATCAATTAATCCTAATATTAAAATTACATCTTTAATACATTTTCAAAAGGTCCCACGGACAATTCCAAAATATTAAACCCAATATTGCAAAGGTTATTGGATAGCAATTTTATTCTA
Source organism: Erythroxylum novogranatense (assembly GCA_029891385.1). Lineage (NCBI taxonomy): Eukaryota > Viridiplantae > Streptophyta > Magnoliopsida > Malpighiales > Erythroxylaceae > Erythroxylum > Erythroxylum novogranatense. The sequence continues at coordinate 26,880,780 of CM057230.1, read as the reverse complement.
TTAAAATCGTTTGTTTATGATTAGCGATTTTTCCTAAGAATTTCGAGAATTTCCCGAATCATTTTTTGAAAATTACCTAAATTGCCCAAAATTGTAAAACATAAGACAGTCCACTCCCAATAATTTTTTAAACACGAAAACCACACTTTTCACAACAAAAACACATTTAAGTCATTCACCGGCGATTTTGCCGGTCCAGAAATTTTTTTCGGATAATTCCAGAAAAATTTCCATAAATCCCTAAAAATGTAAAACACTCTATGACGCACTCCAAATAATTTTTCAAATCCCATTATCACACCAATTTTACAAAAGATCACAATTAGACACTTATGCCGGGAAATGTCATGAATGCATGTATGACTATGTGCCTGTGCAAAACTCACCATTTATAGAGGCTGCATGACATATGTTCATGCCGAGATATAATTTAATACTCCTAACCCGTCCCCGTCCCAATTTACTAAAATACCCTTCCCATCGGAGATGAGATGTTACAGAGAATGTGCACAAATGGATGAGAATTCAGAGGGAGAAGGTGTAAAAAGGGATGTGAATGTAGAGGAACAGAGTGCATAGTTTGAATCAAACTTTTATTTTGACATTCCTCATGACCACCATCTAATTGAAATTGATTCATCAGATTGTGGTAGTCCTATTAACATTAACGAATATCTTAATGGAAAGGAGGAAGTTAAGCTTTACGTAAACCCACCTAACTTTTAGGGATAATCTTGCAAAGGTTGCATATCAGTGGAGGTTGGGAATATAGTATAGGAATGCAAAAGATTTTAAAGATACTGATGTCTTATACAGTACGTACAAGATACAATGTTAGTTTGAAAAAGTGTGAGAGTACTTGTATTAGGTATCTTTGTATGGGTGGATGCCCATGGGTTTTATATGCTGCATCGTTAGGAATTAGCGATGTTGGAGGATGAAAACATATAATTCTAATCACACTTGCTTCACTACCAACAAGCCTAAATTGGTTTATGCAAAATTCTTGGTGAGACACTTCAGGATAGAATATTGGAGAAGCCCATTATAACAACGAAGAACATGGTGGAAGAAAGTAGAGAAGTTAAAAATTTTGTAAATTCAAGCATCGTAGAAGAGTGAAGGAAAGATTAAGGAAGGAGAGAGCAACAAATTCTATTGTTGAATATGCAAAGTTGCAAGGATATATAAACGAGTTGAAGGTAAGCAATCCTGGGTCAATAATTGAGTTACGATTATCAAAAAATCAAGAGAGCTCATTGCTACAAGTATGTTAGGTTATTAAGTTTATATTATACTTCATTATGTCTTATTATTTAGTATATTAATACTTCTTTATATTTTTGTATTTTGTTGCGATTCAATTGATTGTATATTTTTTTACGCCATCAAACGATGATGGAAGCAATTGGGACCAATTTTTTAGATTGATGGATACTTCCTAAAGACATAATTTCAAGGGCAATTGTTAAGTGCAATTGGTGGAGATGGTGACGGAGGATTGTTTCCATTGGCCTAGGCAATTGTCGAGGTGGAAAACACAGATTCATGGACTTGGTTGATGAATTTGTTATCATCTGATTTCAAATTAGAAGATGATTAAGGAATTACAGTTACATTTTATATGCAGAAGCTATGTAAACATATTTGGGATTGAAGGTAATTATGGGAAATATGATCTGATGTTTTTTTGTAATTATTGTAGGGATTAGTTAGGGTGGTTGAGAACACTTTGCCCAATGCATATCACTGTATGTGTGCAAGATATATATATCAAAATTGGTCTATGAATAGAAAGGGAAAAGACCTAAGAAAGTTGTTTTGAATTACTCGTGGTCAATGTATGTTCAAGATTTCGATGAACAACAAAAAACGCTTGACAGAATAATCCCCGAATGAGTTGTAGCATTGCTTGAGTATCCAAAAGACAGGTGGGTCAAATTTTACCATTCCTTTCAAAGTAAATGTTCCATTATTGATAGCAACATGAACGAGACCTTCAATAAGTGGATTCTACCAGTTAGGGAAAGGGCAGTGATTAGCATGTTGGAAACTATTAGAATAATGGTTATGAAGAGACATGTTTAGAGGAAATATTTTGTTATTTGGTGGAAGCATGATATAACACCAAATATAATGAAGGTTGGAGAAGAACAAGAAAGAAGTTATGCAATGGATAATTGTATGGAATGGAGATGGTGGTTATGGAGTTTTAAAGGGTGATAAGAAGCATACTGTCAGGATCGATAGACAACATATATCTAGTTGTCGGGCATGGGACCTATATAGATATCCATGCAAGTATATAATTAGTGCAATCCATCACTTAAGACAAAGGGTTGAGACATTCGTTGATTTGTGTTATCGGAAGGGTCACTTCTTGAGTTTGCATGAACATGTATTACAACCAATATGAGGTAAAATTCTCTGACCTTCAAGTGAGGCTGAGTTATCCTCCATGTAAAAGAGTTATGCATGATAGACTGAAAATTGCAATAAGAAAACAGCAAGATAAGTTGAAGAAGATGAAAAATCCAAACAAATTGAGTCAAAAAGGGTAAGTGCATCAATGTAAAAAATGTGGTCTTCAAGGTCATAGTCAGAAACATAATGAGGCTTCTTCACAAGTGTGTGCATATTACTTCAATCATATCAATACAATTTTATAAACATGCAATTACTGATGTATAGAGTTACTAATGTATATAATTAAGTAAATCAGGTTATAATAGAGGATCTTCATATATACAATTTTGGTTTTATATTATCTATTATTTAGATCGATGACCTGAAAAAGATGTTTTTCACCATAAATGAAAATATGGTTAATGATAATGCTGGACTGGCTCAACAAAGCAATATTGCAAGCTTTTTATCAATTTGTCTAACTTGTAATAATTACAAAGTGTGTTGTAATATTTTTCTATCATTTTATAGGTTGGTACACCTGTAAATACCAATATAAACCAATTTGGAGATGTTGACCCGGATATGTTTCAATTATCATTTCAGCTAAGGGGTTTATGATTTAGAAGATGTACCAGTATTGCTTCACAACATTTACAAGCTGAAGCAAGTAAAAGGAGAACCTTATTGACTTCATCGTCAGAACCTGATCTTATACAGTCAAGTACAAATTAAGCAAACATCGATTAGTTGTATACATACAATGTATACATATTTGTGTTGTATTTTATGAATGTTTGTGTTATTTAAATACATTGTACTATTTTGTTAATGAATATGATTTACTACACAATCTCTCTCTCTCACACACACACATTTCCTTTTTCCATATTTGACAACATATGCAACGAGAAAATTATTCATTGCATATTGGTTATATATGTAAATCATATACAACATATTCATTATATGAATTATGAGCTTGTTATATATAGTAGAATTGTTTTTCAATTGTGTTATTTAATTTATATATAAATTTTATTATTCATATACAACATATTCATTATGATTTTTTATACAACATAACCATTTTATATTAGTTATATATTCAAATTCAAAATTTCATAAGATACATGAAATTAATATCAACCATTACATTGTTCAAATTCAATACAACATCCTCGTAACATATTTACAAATAAAAAGTAATACAACCATAACTATTCTTATTATAATTACAATCTTCACTAACGTGCACTTAATTTGTTTTTTTCTCTTTTCTCAATAAATGTATGACCTCCTTCAAAAGATCATTTGTTTTCAAACTCCTTTGTTATGCTTCTTTTAACCTCTTCTTTTGACAATGATAATTCACTCCTTAAATTTTGAATCACTTTAATAGTTCTCTTACTAAATTCTTCATCGTACCATTTGAAAAACTTGCATCTCCCAACCTAAAACATTCAATTCAAATTTAGTTTTAAGAAAACACCTTAAACAAAGTTTAACATTCAACTTCACTAATCTAATAACAATAAATTATCACCGATAATTAGGGCATCTATAAAACCTCTATGAATTCCTTAACGGAGCCTTTAACCCACAATAGCAAACGACATTGCGAACTTTGAACTCACTATTGTATTTGTCGATGATAATGATTCCATCTGCATATTTAAAAGATGATAATAAGATAATATATGATTGGGTTAAAATGCAATCTATGACCATAAATGTCTATCAATAGATTTCCTAAAAGTTAAATTCTCGAAAGCTATGGATAGTGCAATGGAGGTGATATTTTATCTACACATTAGCCTAAATTATTTTGGAAGTTGCAAAGATTGCTAGGTATTGGAAAAGAGGGAAAGATGATCAAAGCTTCTACAGATTTATATCACGTAGTTTTTAAGTACATCTCCAAGAAAACAAAATAACTTAGGAAGATAAAGATGGGGTTGATATGTTCAAATCATATCTCGAATGTTGAATTTTAGGATTAAAAGCGAACGATAAGTTTCTTAGAGACACCTTTTTGAATCTTTTTCTTACAGGACGTATACGATGAGTTCGCTTAACTCGGTTTATCTGAATGTTTCAATGAACCATGAGGACGAAACAAGATAAAGGAGGAGCTCAAGATGATTGCAACGCACAAAGAAGCATAAAATCTACAACTTTTTAAACCACTAGTAGTGTGTGAATCACTAAGAGTATACTTTATTATTTCTTAACAACAATCAGAGTCCATCCACAGCAATCAGCTAAAAAGCATTGAAAGAGAGCATTTTTAAGGTCAATAATGAACATTATGGCCAATTGAGGAAGCAAAGACAATTTGCATGCTCGACAGATAAGCATGTCTTTTATTCTTGTATATCATAATTTTGAACTCTAATTTTTCATTCTGCTATCCAAATTGTCTAACATATCTCCAAAAATAAGGACATGTGATTATGATAAAAGCAAGGGAAAAGCAAAAGAAATTTGATAACCTTATAACTATTTTAGCTAGTATTTAGTTAAATGTCTCAGATCGGCATCTACTTTGAATTTTGAAATGCTTCATGTAAGGCAAATAGAATTGTTTGAGCATATAAAGTGTTTGCTTCATAACCAAGACAACAATAGTAAATATTAAAGGACGAATAGATACTCAAATGATTTCGAACTACATCAAGAAGCAAGAAACTAACAGAGAATAATCAAAGAAAAGAACAACCAATTTAATCAAGTCCCATGAACAAGAGTGAAGGCTCATAGAGAAAGGCATCTATCCATTCATAGAGCGTTAATATACAAACCTCAAGAAAAGATAATTTAAGGGTCCTCTATAAGGAAAATATCAAGCAAATGAACAAGGTTATATAAAAGTAACTAAATATTAAGATCCAAAAGAACTTAGAAGTTCTTTTCTTTTTATTTTAAACTTTATCAGTACCCAAAAGATGGTGACACACCATGGCTTATGCTTGTTAATTCTCTAACATGCAAAGCAAATGGTAATAAAAGATTAACACAAAGGAGATGCTTATACTAGAAGAAAAAGATGATAGACGACCAATTATTTTTACTAAACTCCTAGTACATCCCACCAAAAGGAAGATCAAGACGGTGAACACAACAGAACCCACCCAACAGATAAAACATGTCATACTCATCTAATGTTAAACCAAATAACACAGACACTCACCTATGAACAACGATACTTGTAGTGAATTCTCTTCCAAACAGGCTGTGACAGATTCCACACGAAGAACGAAATGAGAAGAGTTGACGAAATGAGGAGGGTCGGAAGGAGGCTATAAACAAAATGATGGGTAAATAGTCATCTAATCCCTATGCTTAATGAAAATGGTGGGTCAATCTTAACTATTTGATTAAGGTTTAATATAATGATATATCTCATACTTTAATATAAAATATTTTTAATTTAATTAAAAAGTAGGTCCCACCTATTCCGCAAATAATGACATGGTGAAGGAGACCCACTTATTTGAATAAAATAATAATTGTTAAATGTTAGGTCAGCGCTAACCTGAAACTTAAGAGAACGATTTGAATTTTCATTAAGATTAAGTTATAATTTAATGTTTTTAAAATATTACGTTATAATTGTTAACTGACTTAACATTTAACTGAACAATTTGAATTTTCTGTTAATATTGAGTTATAATTTGACATTTTTAAAATGTTAGGTCAGAATTGTTAACATCTTAATTATACTTATCAATTTTTGCAAAATTTAGAGTCAAAAGTGATCCTTTTAGGAAAAAAAAAAAAGAAATGTTTTGTTCGAATGACACGTGGCATGAAGTAATTAGTTTTTCTTCAAAATATTTTCCATTACAGCGCCTGGATACGAAGCAAAATAACGGTGCCTATCGATCGAGGGAATTGGACAAGCTTAGATCCAAATCTGGCAATTATTGGCGGTAAGTCTACTAAAGTCCTCCCCCTTATTGTCTCTTCGCCTACCTTCTGCTTTCCATGTCCCCAAACCCTAATTTCCGTGATCATCAATTCAGTGTTTTTTGTTGTTTTTTCCCCTTTTTTTTGGGAATCACTATTACTGACCGATAATCAATCAGACATTTGCTAAACTTTCCATGGTCGACAAATGTCTATGAATTTCTTGGGTTGTTGAGCAAATTGATTATTGCATGAAGATTACTAATTTTTCCCTTTTCCGATAGTTTTATAAACACTTCTGGCGTTTGGTATTTCAAGTTCAAGACTTTGTAAATTCTGTTCCATCGCATTTTAGGGTTGGAGTAGTCTATGGTTGATTAAGTAGCTTAAGTTTTGAAGCTAATTGAAATCGACTTATGGTGGGTTATCTTAACTTTTGTCTTTTGATGCAGATTTGAACGGAGAAAAGGAATTGGTTAAAGTAGATTCAAGACATGGTAACGTAGAATGCTTTTTAAGAGAAAAATAGTTTCATCTTAACAAGTGACATGGATTGATGGTGGGTTTTCGGGTTTTCTGTGATTTCAGTCTGCACTCTTCAATTTCCATTCATTCCTGACAGTTGTGTTATTGGGAATATGTACTTGCACTTACGTGAAGATGCACTTTCCAGCAATTCTTGAGCAAAGAACTGGGTAAACACAGAAAACTCGCTCCCTCTCTCTCTTACATTGGTTTAGGAACTTGATCCTAGTGTGGTTTCGTGCAACATCTATCAATCTGAAATTACATTCCACTGTTGGATAGCATTCAATGGAATGATAATTGGATTTGTTAACCGTTTTATGGTTAATTGGTTGAGACCTACTTGACCAACACTTTTTGGATCCTATAATGCTATTTATTTGGACCATGTTGTTTGAGCTTGCTTTGAAATGTACTAATATGACTTTGCAGCTAGCAAGTTGTCCAGAACACTAAAATAATATTGCATAAGCTTAACCATGACCCCAATTATCAGTTGCTCATCCCAACCACAACATAAACACTCAGCCTTAGCATCTGCTAAAGATACAAATGTGCAGGCACCTTCTGTTCATTTTCTGATTCCCATGCATAGTTGTGTATATTTTAGTTGCCATTTGATTTGTTACCACAGCTTAGGCCTGCCCGGTTATTCCTGGGAAATTTTGCTTAAAGAAATCTTGAGATTTTGCACTTGAACTTTAGAAATAAAGTGTCCATAATGAAATGTCAATTTGCAAATTTTAAAAAAGTTTGTGCCGATTTGCTGATTTCAATTATAAATTTGCTTTGTTCCTTAGCTAACTTGAAGCATTACGTGCACGAAAATCTTATGTTTTAAGATTTATGCAAGTCTTATGTTGTATCTCCTGAAAATTCTGTCTTGGTGGATAGTGGATAGCTACAGATAATTGCGTCTTATCAATTCCAGTGTGAGGGATCTATGGGTAGAGGTTTTCATCTTTGGGATTGACCTAAAGGTAGTGGTGATGGCATTTTAATTAATTTATGTGCTTTTCTGACAGATTTCGTGGTTTCTTTTGGAAGGCAGCCAGAATAGGTAAGCTTCCTCATTGCTTGTTTGTTAGCTTATCTTGTTTTTGTGTTGTTCCTTTCCTTTATCTCATAAATCAGAGGAAAACACTTATGCACTGATGATAATGCAGTCTTAAGATGATAATAGTCACAACACTACACTACGGTTTCTTAGACAAGAATGATATAGGGTAATGTTTATAATATTTGCTAGAGTTTTATACTGTTGAATGAGGTTGATAGGTTGTTATAATGCTAGTTTTTCTTCAAACTTGAGGCAATATGAAACTTTATCCACAGATGAGGAGTGGTGTTTGCTTATCATGTTTGTGTAAATACAGTTGTATGACCTAGCTTAATCGCAACTTGAATTTGTTAGAGAAAGTCTGAATCCTCTTTAGTAGTTAGTATAAGATTCAAGTTACTTTTGGAGAGCTTATGGCTTCAAATTTCAGCATCATAAAAAACTGTTGACCATCAAAAACAAATGGGCCTACTTAGCCTGCTTTGATTTTAACTTTATAGCATCAATGTCATAGGAGTTAACTATCAATGGAAGCCAATTGCTGTATTTATTTCCTTAAGTTTTTCCAGAGTACTGGATATTGGCAGTCAACGAGTTTCACATTGAGTGGTTAACCAAACAAACATTGAAAATAACTTGTATGTAAAGTTTCTTAATTGAATCTCTTTTAAAGTTTGGCTTTTGGGCATAATTATTGCACTGGTCTGCATAGAAGCGCCAGATCGTGATGTTTTCTTGTGTGTTGACTGGAATAGGTGAACGGTTGAGCCCTGGGTGGCCGAGGATGTTTCAGAATGGGTGTATCGATAATCTTTTTCTGAGCAAGGTGTCTCCATGTTCAGGAGTTGGCGCTGTATTCTTTCCTTGGGTATATGTAGCTTTGAAAATTGGATGTCATCGTCAGAGTTTTGAAGGAAGGAATAGTGAGAGACATTGTTCACAACCATTTTTGCGAACATCACTCTAGAAATGTGTGTATTTATTCTCAATTGCTTACACAATTGATTGTCGCCAAACTCTGGTGCAACTGTGAATGGAAAAGTATTGCTGTATTGCATCCAGAAAGAATATTACACATCAAATACGGGCCCTTTCGCTTCTGTTATTGTTGAAACTTGGAACTGAGTCTTCCATCACAAAATGCAGGTTTATGGGCTATGCTATTGACTTCGACCTGATAATCTTCCCCGTTGGTGTGGTAACAATATATGCAAACAAAACCGTGAATTTGAGATTCGTTATGTTCGAAGTATATGTTTTCACTGAAGCATTGCTCCTGTACAGGATTTTATTAGTTGAATGTCTAATTGTGACGTCTAATGATTTGTAGTATAGGCTCACCATTTGAGAGACAGACTGAGATCACGAGCTCCTAATGTCAAAGAAAAAAGTTGACCAATTGGTTGAGTCGGATGACTTTAAAGAACTGGAGAAAGGGTTCTTATTTGATTCATTCTGAAGTCATGTCGAACTCAGGGCTTGTGGTGATGGGAGCTTAAAGCCAGTGGGGATACAAGCTATGACATAAACTGTGACCTTATGGGGAAATTTCCTCATGATGAGAACCTTCCCTTCGCCCCACTGAAATACTGATATTATTAACTTCTCGATTTTCTTCCTTTTAGCCTTCCTGTTGCTCTTCTTAACACACTCCTCTTCTCTTCTTTCATTTTCTTCGGATTCTTTTCTTCACAGTTCTCATTCTGGCCTTCCTGCTGTTGGTACTAACCGTCTCCTCACTTCTTTCATGTTCTCCACTCCAGTGAAGAGGATAGCTCCTCAGGAAAGCCCTTCTGGTCTTGTAGTCTTCATCACGAAAGCTCCTTGTTCTCCCACGATTTTCATCTATGAAGTTCCTTTCCATTCTCTTTGACAACAATGGATGAAGATGGCTTATGTGAAGTAGTAAGAAAGGGAAAAAAGAGAACCAGGAGGGCACGACCAAATTAGCGAGAGGTGTGATTGATTTTATATATATTTGTGTGAGAAAAAGAAGCAGAAGGTAATGGTTGAATTGCCAACAAGAAGATGATGGAGAAAGAGACAAAAAAGGCATAGATGAATTGGTACAGTATATAGATGCTTGGCAATGATGGCGAACACTTGCGATATTTGCTAGCGTTGTCTTCAATTTGCTATTATCCTAGAGGTGGCTGCTTTAGTAACTGTCCATAATGTTTTCCCAAAGTATATACTTCTCTTTGTCTCCTCACAAGAACAAGAATGTATCTTTCTTTATCGTTTAGATTGGAAACAACGGATTTGGTAGAAACTTGGGCATTTTTCCTGTGAAAACAATGAGATGCGTATACTTCGATTTCGTTGGACACTGCAAGATAATAGCTTACCTTGAAACCTAAACTTCTAAAGCATCTCCGCATAATTTTGGCTTACATTACAAGAAATGATAGTGACATTCTCGTTAACATATCTCAAGGTGGTTTAATTGAATTGAACTCCAATATTCAATAATCTAAAGTTGGTAAAGTTGAAAGTTATGGTGCTAAATTCAGATCCTATAGTTCTCTACTACAAGTACCTAAAGAATCCAACTTTACCTCTTAAGTGGCAGTTGTGGTGCGAAATGTTCCAAGTTATCGAGCTTTTCTATCTCGAATCTGTAAGTTTGATGAATGGTTTACCTGAACTTGAATTTATAACTTTCTGGAACAGTAATAATCACATTATTACGGATTATTAAGTTTTTTTTCATTATATTAAAAATAAAAAACAGTCTTGAGATTGAAGTTACGAGGGAATCAGTCAACAGCCGGATCGGTGTACTATTTAGATACTATCGAGATCTTGTACTTTCAAGCCTGCAAATTCTAGCCTGCTTTGCATGATAATCAACGCATCAAAAAGAGAAAACTGCGCAAATAAAATTGAAAATTCGTCGAGAAACTGGTAAACAGGCAGCAAGTATAATAATAGAGTTGAGGAAGCGTTTCGCAGGAAATTCTTGCAACATCTGTTCACCTTGTTCCTCCATTTCTTAGGTATCCTCGACACGACATTCCTTTCATTGTGGAGATCAGAAGTCTAGTGTCTTTGGGGGAAAGTTGTCGGAATAATTAAGAATGCTGATGAACCAGACATAATGATCCAAAACCAAAATGATTTTGCCTTGAATCGACAAGGAACATGTAAAATCCTCTAAGAACCAACTGTCAAAAAGTAAGTTACAGGAGAACGGTTCATGCCCGTAGGTGCGCCAGGACTGGTAGTTTCACTATTCCAGTCTTAGTCATGAAGTAAAGAAGGTGATAAAAATTTTCTTCCACTTAATGTACTGCCCTACTTACTTGCACCCAACGGTTGTTGAGCAGTTGGGCATATACACATAACCATAAAAGTTGGAATTTATTGAATCTGACCCGCAAAGTATTGTATGTAACTACAAGAAAGAGACTTGGAATTGGATAGCTATGCCTGAATCCTGCACATCATGACAATGGAAGGTTTGACTTTCAATCTTAAGCTACAAAAAATATCATTCCAGGCAAGAAGTCAGCTCTCAATTCTATTAATATTCAATCTTATAATTTCATTTTTTAATTTTGTTTTAATTTTAGTGTTGCTAATCACTCTATTCTTAACATTTTGTTAATGTTTCTAGTCTTAAATCTGATAATGTTACTTAGAAAAAACACAAGTTTAAGTTCAAAGACTAAAAGATGATTGTCTAAAAGAAAAGTTAAATAGAGTAGTTTCTATACAGGAGCTGTTTCTGGTTCAAACAGCAGAATTATTGGTGAGTGAACTCATATCCAAATATAATCATTAGGATGCTAGAAAGTGGAAACCAAAGTTGATGTATAGTAGGAGGTAGGAATAAAGATAATGGACCAAAAAGCAGGTTCTCTGTTGCACAAAGGTTGAATCCCAATTTAAAGGGCTCCCCACACTTCGACTCGACGAAGTAATTGAGAGGATATAAATTAGGTATTTAGAGGCTCATTATGGAGCGAACAACCCATGCGCCTACAAGAATTCACCTTCAAAGCACAAAGAAATTTCAAAAGTGTTGCTCCCACATTGCAAACCGCGAGATTCGAACCTTATACTTTGTTACAAATCTACCCCTCCAGAATTAACTGAGCTACGGCATGCGGGCAAAAAGCAGGTTCTCTTTGTTGTGCAAAAACGTTGCTAGTGTACAGCAAACAAACAAACCAAAAGAAAGGAAATTTCTAAGAAGGGGACCACCTCTGAGAACGCCATTACTTCGCTTTCAAGACCAATCAACTTCCCTCTCCAGCTGATTGCAGTTGCGGTGACCAACTTAATCTTCCTCAAGCTTTAAGCCTTGAATGTTCCTGCCTACCCCTGCCATTTGGTGAAGAGAGTGTCTACTGTTCCACAATGGACAAGTAGAGTTTTCAAAGATATGGATAACTCTATTGAGCCTGTCATAACACTCAATTACTCCCCCGAGTCCCAGGGAAATACTGTCGGTAACAAATCATCCCTTAAGGCCAAGAACATGGGCGATGATGGTGATCTCAATTCCAATCCTCAGTCGGTGTCTGTGTCTCCGATGCTTTACGAAGTGAACTTTCGCGACTTGAGTATGATGTTAATTCTTTAGTTTCAGGATGAGTAATGTTATGTATGGAAACTTTCCTGCTGGAGATTCTGGTTCCTTTACTCTCTCATAAACGAGTCTACATGTTTTAACAGCTTCTTAAACACTGTTGACTTCTTTATGGTCTGAGTCAGCCCATGGTTGTCTGAATAAGGGCATGTCTGGTCTTTACTGTCATCAGCCTGCATCTGGTGAGACCGTGGATCTATTTCCTGAGGTCATTCACACCCTTTAAAGTAATCCGTATTTCCTAAATAATCTAGGATCTGCGCTCTGGTTTGTAGTCTTGAACCTCTTGGGGAAATGTTAGCAGATGATAGCTACCCTCAATTTTTTCCATGAAAACTTCCTTAGTCTGTTTGTTGATGGGCAATCTGAAACTTCTTCACAGAATAGCAGTTTATGGATCATATAGCTCTGAGATTTTCATGCTGCTGTTTGAAGTTACAACTTCAACCTTCCATTTTTCACATACAGTAGCTCATTTTGATCTGTTCTCTATTGATTTGCCACTATGATTGAAGTATGCTGTTGGCTTTTCAGGTGATCGGGAGATAATATACTTTGATTCTCAGCCTTGGTTAGAATCTGACTGTGAAGATTTTGCCAGTGTCAATGGCGGTAATGTCTACAATAAACAATTTTCCTTTCATTGTCTGTATTAGCTTATGGTTTACGATTATTCTGTGCCAGCAGATTTTACCCCAACTCTTGGCTCTACTCCAGTTCACCCCAGCAGCTCCATAGAAACACCTGAGCCTGAAGAATCACTTTACAATGTCAGCAAAGTGAATCCAATACCTCCTGAATCGTCTCCAACTAGTGATATAAACAAGCAAGTTAAACAACTGTTTGAGCTGTTCAGTGAGACCTTAAGCGATGAATTGTCTCCCACTGATGCCAAATCCAAGTTACAAGAAAGTGAGAAAGCGAAGCCTCTCAACCTTTACCTTCCATCTAAACGTTCAAAATCAAGTCCTTATAAATCACTAGCAAATTCTTGTTGGCGCACCGAAACAACAGTTGATACACGCTCTGGGGAAGACAAACCGTCATGTTGTGCAAGTTGTTGCCTTCCAAATTTTGTTAGGAGACTGAGCTTCAAGCACAGGAAGGGCAGGCTAACCGACCCCAGATAGAATAATAAGTTAAGCCGTACAATTACCTTTCTTATATCCCATGAACTGATTTCTTCCAAGTATGTATAATATACAGTACAATAGCCGGTTTAAGCGTTTCCATTTTCCAATACGCTGAAAATTGAGAGGTATCTCTTTTGGTAACTTGGACTTAAAAAGAGTGTCATGATGAATCTGTAAATAACTGGTTTGTTGAATGTACTGTCACTTGGAATAACATGTAATAGTAAATTTTATGAGATAATTAATTAAAGTATTCCTTTATTTTTATGCAGTTATTTAATTAATTAGTTTATAATATAAAGTTATAAAATAAATATATTATATATAATTATAATAAAATTCATATTTATTCTCTTAAACGAAAGTCCAGTTTGTCTTATTATTTTGGAAGGATAATTAAGTATGTAAAAATTTGTACAACATAGTTAAAGATAATACGGATATATCACCAAACTTCTTCATATTTTGTATTTCAACCATTATTATTGTTGTTGTTGATGTAGCAAGAATTAAAAGATTTGTGAATATTTTATTCAATCTATAATAAAGAATCCACAACTCAAGAAACTGATTCAAAATAACTGAACAGTACAATTGTTTTAAGTAAATAATTTATATTTGACTTTATTACTCTCAAATTACAAATGTTTTAATGTAATTTAAACTATATTTTGGTTATATAAATTTGTTTAAATAACATTTTAATGAAAATAATACTCATATTTAGTTTTTTTTTGGAAGAAAGATAATATGATTAATAGCGACGAGAATAAATCTCAAACAACACATCAGGCATATCAATCCATAAGTGGAACTTGCCATGGCAAATAGAGTCTCGCACTAACAGATGGGCACACTTATTCTCGTGGCGCCTAATCCAAAAAACTTGAATATCCGGCCTAGGGACAAGAATGGCCTTACAATCAGATACGAGTAAACAAAAAGCAGAATTATCCTCGAACGAGGAAGTAATAGCGAAATATAAGAACTGGCAATCTGTAAAAACACAACCAGGATCAAGTAAAGATTCGGAAACATAAAGTAAACAATGTCGCAAAGCAAGGGCCTCCGCAACTGCCGCTTGATGACCACCCTCCTCATAACTAGAAATGACCAAAGAAAAGTTGCCTTCTGCATCTTCAATAGCCAAATAAAAACCCACAAAATCCAAAGCTTCAAAAATAGCACGCAAGCCAAGATGCGTGGTGGTGCACGTGGGCCAAGCGAACAGGAGCTACACCAGTATGGACGCGTGTCGCTGCTGTCTGCAATGTTGAAGAAGCATTCTGGAATTCCTCCAGCATAAGGCGAGCAGACTAGGTAAGTTGGGCGGGATTTGGCCTGGTATTGGACCATAGTAAAGCATTTCGCCCCACCCAAAGTTGCCATGCCACCATAGCGCCTAATTCGGCCCGCCTCTTGCCGAAGGAAGAGAAGATGTGCAAAAATAGATCCTGAAAAGACAAATTGACATTAGTGAAGTGAAAATCGGCTTGCCGCCACACATCTTCGACAACCCAACACGTAACAAACACATGGTCCATAGTTTCTTCTTCATGGCAAAACAAACAATGCAAGGGAACATTAAGCCCACGCTTTGTCAAATTATCCCAAGTATGGAGCACATTGCGACCCAAACGCCACATAAAATCCCAAACCTTGGGTGGAACATCAAGCTGCCATACTTGCTTCCAGAACACACCAACACCCCCATACTGTCACCATGTCGGGAGAAACGGTAAGCTATACGATAAGCAATTTTGACCATATAGAAACCTTTCCGATCAAAATGCCACACTAACTTATCCGGATGTGCACGAAGACTCAAAGGAATGCTCAATTGCTTCTCATATCAGTTACATAAAACAAATCCATAAGCTTTGAAACATCCCACTTCTTTTCGCCAGCAACAAAAAGATTGCAAACCCACAAAGCATTATAGATAAATAGAGAGCCATCCCTCACATAAAAATCACCCGCACGGGGAATCCAAGGGTCCCTATTCACATAAATACTACACCCATCACCCACCCTCCATGTTACCCCTTGCTTCAACACCTGTTTAGAGAACAAGACACTCTGCCAAACAAAACTACACCCGGAACGCGGAGTAGCGGAAAAAAAAATCGCCCCTTAGGAAATATTTAACTTTGAAGACACTGTACATGAGAGTGTTGGCATCAGTCAACAGCCTTCACCCTTGTTTCCCTAACAAAGCAGTGTTAAAACATCGCAGGTCGCAGAAGCCCATTCCACCATCAGATTTCTTACAGCACATACGATCACATGCAAGCCAATTAATACCCCCATGATCCCGCTTGCCATTCCACCAATACTTATTAAACATGACCTGCAACTCATGACACACAAACACAGGTAATAGAAACACATTCATGCAATAAACGGGAATTGCCTGTGCCACATATTTAATTAAAATTTCACGGCCAGCTCTAGACAAGGAACGACTATTCCAGTTATTCATTCGCTTCCACACCCTATCTTTGAGAAAAGAAAAAATATGTTTTTTTTTTCGACCAATTAATGAAGGTAATCCCAAATACAGATTCCCACGAATAGAAAGAGTAACATGGAGAAGCCTAGAAATAGCACATGTTTCATTCTCAGGAATAGAGGGACTAAAAAGAATGCCAGACTTAGTGAGATTAATAGATTGACTGAATTTATTTATTTATTTATTTATGTATAATTAATAAATAAGTACATTATAAAGATAAAATATTATATTTCTATGATAATAATAAATGATAATTCTCTTGCTTCATGGGTCATTTGAAAATAGTAAGGTTGCATACTACTAGATCTTCCTCAGCAGGATTTATACTAGATGTTATTGTTGTTGTTATACAATGATAATTCTAAAAATAAACACACATAATAATCATCTTTAAAAGTTTAATGCAAATATTAACGATGATTTATAATTGAAAATTTTGAAAATTTGAATATTTAATTGTCACTTTTAAAATCAACCTATAATTGATAACTGAATAAAGTTTAAGTTTTTTAATTAACACTTAAAATAAATTAATGGGAGTTAAATTTTTCTATCACTCTTTCTTAAATTATATCTTTAAGAATTAAATACAAAAATAATATTTAAATCAAATTTTCTAGCAAACACGTAAAAGATAAAATCTTTAGTATACCATTATGATATAGAAAATTCCATTCTTAAGACCAACTAGCAAAATCATAATGTTAATAGGAAAATAACTTAATAAAATGTAGTTATATACTGTAGAATCCAATTGTAGAGTGGATTTAACTTACATTTAGAACATTCTATAGACCAGTTATTTAAGGGTCGCTTTGCAAGAATCGAAAGAAGGTTATCAATTGTACACAATCTTCTTTTTATATTTGATAAAGAGACTACTTTAGTGACTTGACTCATAACTTTCCAATTACAAAGGACTAATCTTATTAGTTGTACCAAGACTCGCCTTCGATTTAATTAAATTTGAAAATTTTAATCATTACTTAAAATTTAAGATAATTAATAACTAATGCAAGTGCTAAATTTTCATTTAATAAGAATATATATGTTATATACTATATTTCATTTTCCTAGGATTGTAATTCAATTGGTCAGAGCATTGCTCTACCAAGTTAGAAGTTGCGGTTTCGAGCCTCATCAATCTCGATGAATCCAAATCCAATAATCCAATTTTAAAAAGATTTCAATTCATCTCTCTTTTTTTGTAAAAGGGTGACAACTAATCAAAAAATTTTCATAAGATAAGGAGATCTTTATTTGTATTTTTTATTTTCATTTCTCGTCAAAGCAAATACAAATAAATAAGGTAATTTTCATTTCTTCATCAAGTAATGGTTGATAGAAATGCGACTAACATAGTGTTTGATAAAAATGCGAATAACATCTTTTACACATATTTATGAAGAAAGGGATTTGTCCATAACGTTGATATAGTTTGTATGACCATGACTAATCCTAAAAGGAATGAATGGAAAAAAAACAACATGTCGTATTAATTGAGATTTTTTAGAATATTTCATTCATGGTGTGAAACATTAAAAAATAAGTTTAAGCTTTAGTCAAGTGGAATAAATGGATAGAGCCCTACAGCTCAAATTATAGGCAAACAAACAAGCTACGAGCTTCTGTTTGTTCTTAATTTGAATTTGAACGATTTTTCAATCTAATTAGCGTTAAAATATATTAGTGCATGATGCAAAAAATATTATTCCATGAGCGGATTCTCTCTTTTTTTTAATGAATCCTACATGTTAGTTATTCTCTACTATGTAGACTGTGTGGAGGAGATGAATGTGTAGAAAAAAGAGTATAGTGATAAAAAGATTTTTTCCAAAATTAAAAGAGCGGATAATTCAAATCGAAACAATTGGGTGCTCGACTTAGGCCTATATAACATGACCGATCAATAGAAAGACTCAAAGACTCTACCTTTTTCATATATATTCCGTACATAACATTAGATAGATATTATATCAATAAAATTGTAACGCCCCACATTAGGGGTTAGAATATTAAAGGAATTTCGTACGAATTATGTTTGTTCTTTGCTTATTCACTATTTGTTTAAATTGTGTATAAGTATTTTGGCATGCATTCATGGCATTTTCCTCGGTCAATTGGTTTAATGAAACTTGATTGATTTGGACAAGATATTATAATTTTCGTAATTTTGTATACTTCAAATATTTTAGAAATTAATGGAGGATTAGTTTGAGTTGACAATTTATTTTGAGAGTCATTATTTTCTGATGAATTTTGGTAAATTTTCTAAGTTTTCTAAAACTTTGGGTATTTATTACACATAAGAATTCATAAAATGTTTTTGGTTATTTATTACTATTTGGACCTATTAGTCGCTTATTAGTCAGATCGCATCCAAACCTACACGCAACGATTTAAATCGAACATTATCATTTATTCCTCACCAATGCCTCCTTTACCCATCCATCCGTAGAGATAGCGAAGTCATTCACTCACCAACACCTCGCTATTGGAGTTTTCTTTGGAAAGTCGGTAAGTAGAATTTGACGTTCGCTTATCATACGCGAGTTACATCTTTATTTTTGTTTTGTTTAGATTTATCATGTTTGAAGATTAGGATAATTATGATAGGTTATAATTGCTAAATATGTTAGTTGTAAATCAAGAAGGAAGGTGAAAAAAAAGAAAAAGAAGTTTCAGAGTCTAAATCGAAGGTCAAGATGATGAATGTGTCGATGAACAGTTGTCTTGCTACAAATCAGTGAACAATAACCGACGTATTTGTGAAAAGTAGTCATACGTATTTTTGTGAACAAGAACCGCATATATTTGTGAATGATAATCGATGCGTGTTGTGAATGAGAGTCATAATGTATTTTTCACCCAAAAATAATTTATTAAAATGTATAACTGCTAGTTAACTGTCAAAAACAGTTAGTTTACAAAATGCTCTATAAATAGATACCACCTCCATCATTTACTTCATCCCTTACCTCACAAGTGATTCTTGATTTAAAACCAAATTTCAAATGTTGTCCGCTATTTCATTTTTTGTCTACTTCTTATTATTATGTATCTTTGTTTCATTCTTAGTGTAGAGCTAAATGATTCATTTCGCACTCTTTTCTCTTTTAGCATGTCCTATGATCTTTATGTTACTTATTGGTATAGCATTTGAGAATTAATGTAATTTGTACATTTTCACTTTAATTGGTAAAGACTTGCTTTCATTTGAATACTCGCAGATCGCTTAATTTCTGAAACTTCATGAATCAATTGGTACTATGAGTTGTTGATTACTCCCAAAATTTGTCATGAACATGCATCATACTCGCTTATCATACAAGAATTAAGCACAATAATAATTTGTGTCCGTGTTCCCTATGATAGAGGAAAGACCACCGCCGATATTATCGGACAATAAACACTAAGTGGCGATTTAGGTAAGTAATACGATCAAGAATTTCAAGACGTAATATAGGTAGAAAATTTCAGTGTAAGTACTTTAGGTACACCTAGATGATGTCTAGGATTGATTTATTGGAAGTGCTATTTGCCTCGCATATGAATGACCGAAATGATCTTGCTCGTTGTAAAACTGTTAAGTCCTAGTTGTGGTAAATAGGCATGCTTAGAAGGGTCTGCAATGCTCTCGTTATTTGACACTTTGGTGTCTCCTAATATCGAGACATATGTCTCTCACGCCGATACTAATTATGGTATCTCTGATAAGTCCTGCTACCCACTTCATTCACGGATTTATAGTTTAATTTGTTATGTATTCGATATCTCTGCTTGATTCGATATAAACTAAAATATATTCGATTTTGAAGGATCTCCGTGTTCGCTGCTTACATTTAATATAAAAATCTGCTCTAAAATGCATTCTTTCGCTTCTCAAATCGTTAATATAGATTAGTTATTACTCACTAAGCTATATGCTTAGCACGGTGGATTTGCCCCGTGTAGGTTCGGAGCTAAGAGATTAAGGAATGGGACAAGTCAACCGCAGTGGCCAAAAGAGTCTGATTTTTGTGTCGCGCGAAAATGTATTTTGTTTAGTTTGTTTGGGCCTGTAAATATTCTTTGCATTTGTTTCTGAAATTATGAGATGTATTATATGTGTGTTACGTTTAGTTTTTAAAAAATGCATGTGTGAAATGTTTTGATTTGTTTGTCCTGTCTTGGGTGGCATCCATGTATCCTCTCAGGGGGTATTTGGGTGTTATATTTTTGGTATCAGAGCGTCTGGTTTAGGCGGTTCTGGTTTAACAAATACTTGCCTATTGTTTGCTGTTGAGTGTTTACGTTGTGTTATGACCTAATGCGGTGTCCCATGTTTTGTCTATAGTAAGCACGATGAAAGAATCTCACGAGATTGTTGACGAAGTTGCTGAGAGTAATCAGTCGGAGCAAACACATTCGAAACACCAGACCATCAAGGGTCAATCGAGGAGAAGCCGAGGTTTCACCTCCTCCTCTAGCTCGGGAGAAGCTTTGATTAAGCCGTCCCAGATATGATGACCTTGTTGCATCGAATGACAACACCTAAGGCTCCGATTGATCAACCGAGGAAGTATGGGTCAAGAATTTTCGGGACATCTCTCGAGGAATCAAGGGGTGAGTTCTGATTGAGAAGGTGAAGAAGGTGCTGGATGAGATTAGTTGTCCAAGATAGCGATGGTTCATCGTGGCTGCTTCCTTCTTCGTGGAGCCGCTATGAATGGTGGAAATTTGTTTTACGAAGTCCTCAATTACCGGTGCCTCTGACTTGGGAATTCTTTGCCCAAGAATTTAGAATTAAGTATGTGATGGAAGCTACGAAAGGATCGGTGGAAGCAATTCCTCAATCTTAAGCTAAGAGTTTGTCTGCTGGTTGAGTATGATCGGAGTTTAATCGCTCAAGAATATGCCCTTAATCAGATCGACCAAGAGTTCCGATGTCATCAATTCGAGGAGGATTGCATGATTCGATCAAGGAGCATTTGGCGCGTTTATATTACAACACGTTACTTACCATCGGTTAGTACAAAGGCAATAAAAGTAGAAAGACAAGAGACGATCGTGAAAGAAAGAAAGTCGAGAAGAGGCTTTAATAGAGGAGGTCACCGGGGAAACCAAGTCGGAAAGTAGTTCATCCGCACCGAGAGTTGCTCAGAGATTTGTGATGAGGGAAATCAACAAAATTTCCTACACCGACCGCTTCTAGTAGGGGTTCCTCTGGTCGAGGTTCTAGTGCTCCAGAGTGTCCACACCGCCTATTCACCATTGGGTGTCTGCTGGAGAGCTACAGTGCATGTTTTCGCTGGCGGCGATTGGAGCATATGGTTGCAAATTGCCCTCCGAGACACCCGGGATGACACAAGCTAGCTGGAGAGGTTTCGCATGCTTCAGCTGGGAACAGAGGTCGAGGAAGAGGCCGAGGCGATATAATCGTAATGGGCTAATCCGAGCTCGCACTCGTAAATCGTGAATCGACCACCGTGCCTTCGCTTCACTCGGGCTTATGACCGAAAGCTCGTGAGGATCGTGGATGTACCGATGTCATTCTTGGTATGGTTTCTCTATTTGGTTCAATTGTATGCATTAATTGATCCCGGATCTTCACATTCATATATCTCGTGGAGAAATGTTTGTTAAGGAGATACTTATAGATCGCTAGAATATGACATGCATGTAACTAGTCCTCCGGGCGAGTGTGTTGGTGAATCGTGGTTAGGAATTGTCCAGCTATGATTCAAGGCAGTGAGTATGCAGCAGATCTGATTAGATTGCCGTTTCACGAATTCGATTTGATTCTGAGTATGGATTGGCTGTCTAAACATCAGGCAGTAATTGACTGTAAGGCTAAGATAGTTTTCTTGAGGAGGCCCGACTAGTCTGAGATTGTATTTCATGGTGGTTGAATAAGTTCTTTAACTAATGTAGTATCTGTTATTCAAGCTCAAAAGCTTCTAAGAAAGGGGTGTAAAGCTTATCTAGCGTTTGTACTTGATTCCCAGAAGGAAGGTGGTAAGGATAAACTGATTGATATTCCTGTAGTAAATGAGTTTTCAGATGTTTTTCCTGAGGAACTACCTGGGCTTCCTCCAGAGAGAGAAGTGGAGTTATCTATCGAAGTTATGCCTGGTACTGCTCCGATATCTAAAGCATCGATAGAATGACTCCTACCGAGTTGAAGGAGTTGAAGTTACGCTATAAGAACTTCGGATAAGGGTTTATTAGACCCAGTATCACCGTAAGCGCGCGTTGTTGCTCAGAAGAAGAAGGATGGTACACCGCATACGTGCATCGATTATCTATAGCTAAATAGGTTACAAATGAATAATAGGTATCCACCGCCAAGGATTGACGATCTATTTGATCATTGAGAGATGCGGAGTGTTTTCAAAGATAGATCTGCGATCGGGTATTATCACCGGGTAAAGGATGTGGATATATCAAGATCGCATTTAGACCAAGTATGGACATTACAAATTCTAGTAATGCCGTTTCGGGTTAACTAATGCTCCAAAGAAGATTTATGGATTTGATGAATAGAGTATTCAGCCTTATCCGGACCAGCTTTGTTGTGGTGTTTGTTGATGATATCCTCGTCTATTCCAAGAATGAATACGAGCATATCGACCATCTCCGAATTGTATTACAGACCTCATGAAAGGCGCTTGTATGCTAAGTTGAGTAAATGTGATTTCGCTTCAGGAGGTATCATTCTTAGGGCATGTTATCTTATCTCAAGGAATTAGAATTGATCCTAGTAAGATAGAGGCGGTTGTTAATTGGAAGCCACCAAGGAACGTGATGAGGTGAGAAGTTTTCGAGTCTACGGGTTATTACCGCTGGTTTGTTAAGGGTTTTCGATGATAGCATCCCTTTAACTAAACTGTTACTTAAAGGAGTGAAGTATGAATGGTCCGATAGATGTCGAGTAGCTTTGATCGGTTGAAATGTATGCTTATCAAGCTCCTGTATTAGTTCAACCTACTTACGTAAGGAGTATGTTATGTATACCGATGCATCCGGGATTGAGTTAGGTTGTGTTTTGATGCAGAAGGAAGGTAGTTGCTTATGCTTCTCAAAGAACTAAAGACTCATGAATATAATTACCCTACTCATGATCTGAGCTCATAGCAGAAGTGTTTGCCTTTAAAATTTGGCGACACTATCCGTATGGTGAAAGGTGTAGAATTTTTACAGCATCATAAGAGTCCAAGTATCCGCTACTCGAAGGAACTTAATTTGAGACAACGGCGTTGTTGAAATTATTTAAAGACTATGATTGTATTGTAGACTACCATCCGGGTAAGGCTAATGTTGTAGCAGATGCCTTAAGTCGAAAGACTATCTCGGCTTTATCATCGAAGCGATTGGATGGCAATTGGGATCCGATGGAGCCTTGATGGCTCAATTGATAGCAAGGCCCACGTTGAGACAGAGATTTGTCATGCTCAAAGAGTCGATGATAAGTTACAACAACTTATCTTGCTACTCAGAAGGTAAATGATCGATTTTTCGTGCGGTGATGGTGAATTGTATTATAAGGACCGGTTGTGTGCAACTAATGATGAATCAAGAAGAAGATATTGTTTGAGGCTTATAATACGCTTTATTATGCATCCGGTGGAAACAAGATGTATCAGATTTGAAGCAAGATATCGGTGGTCGTATGAAACGGATGTCAGGATTATGTAGCAAAATGTCCGACATGCCAACAAGTTAAGGTCAACACCGTGTTCTACCGGTTTGTTAAATCCTATTCCTATTCCTCAATGGAAATGGGATAACATTACCATGGACTTTGTCACCGGACTTCCTCTTACTCAAAGGAAACATGATGCGTATGGGTTATCAGGATAAGTTCACCAAATCCGCCATTTTCACCGTCGTCCCCGACTATTCATCGGATAGGCTTGCGATTTGTATGTGAATGAGATTGTAAGACCGCATGGAGTACCATTATCGATTATTTCGATCGTGATCCTCGATTTACTTCGAGATTCGGAAAATTTTACAGAAGCATCAGTACTCAACTTAAGTTTAATATCGCTTTTCATCCCTGCATGATGGACAATGTAACGAGTTATACAGATTTTGGAAGATATGTTGAGGGTTGTGTGTTAGAGTTTTCCGAGTCGATAATTATCCACTGATGGAGTTTGCTTATAATAACAGCTTATCAAACGAGCATCGGATGGCACCTATGAAGCGTTGTATGGTAGAAGTGTAGAACTCCCAGATGTTGGACGGAGTTAAGTGAAAACAAGATGATCGGGCCGACATTGTGAATGATACAGAGGAAAAGATTCGATAATTCAATGTAGATTAAAAGTCGCTAAAGGATCGGCTGTAAATCTTATAACGATCTAAAAAGAAGGATATTGAGTTTCGTGGGTGATAAGGTGTTTCGAAAGTGTCACCATGGAAGCATATACTTGGTTTGGAAAGAAGGGTAAGCTTAGCCCATGATTCATTGGTCCTTATGAAATTTCAAGAGGGTTGGACCTGTAGCTTATCGCTAGCTCTTCCGGAGAATTGGCCGATTGCATGATGTGTTCCATGTTTCTATGTTGAGGAGATATCGTCGATGTCACACATAAGATTTCGATGCAAGAGATTCAAGTGCAACAGATTTGTCATATGAAGAAGGGCCATTTCCATATTAGCCGAGAAGTGAAACAATTGCGAACAAGACAAGCATACTATTGGTAAAAGTCCTCCTGCAACATCATGGAATTGAGGAAGCAATCTGGGAACCAGAGAAATCATGAAGGCCCAAAGATCTCGCAATTATTCATATCAGTATGAATTTCGAGGACTAAATTTCTAAGGAGGAAGAGTTGTAACGTCCCACATTAGGGGTTAGAATATTAAAGGAATTTCGTACGAATTATGTTTGTTCTTTGCTTATTCACTATTTGTTTAAATTGTGCATAAATATTTTGGCATGCATTCATGGCATTTTCCGGGTCAATTGGTTTAATGAAACTTTGATTGATTTGGACAAGATTATTATAATTTTGTAATTTTGTATACTTCAAATATTTTTAGAAATTAATGGAGGATTAGTTTTGAGTTGACAATTTATTTTGAGAGTCATTATTTTCATTTAAATTTTGATAAATTTCAAAGTTTTCTCAAACTTTTGAGTATTTATTACACATAAGAATTCATAACAATGTTTTGGTTATTTATTACTATTTGGACCTATTAGTCGCTTATTAGTCAGATCGATCCAAATCTACACGCAACGATTTAAATCGAACATTATCGTTTATTCCTCACCGAATGCCTACTTTACCCATTCGTAGAGATAGCGAAGTCATTCACTCACCAACACCGCTATCGAGTTTTCTTTGGAAAGTCGGTAAGTAGAATTTGACGCTCATTTATCATACGAAGTTACATCTTTGTTTTTGTTTTGTTTAGATTTATCATGTTTGAAGATTAGGATAATTCGACAGTTAGAATTGCTAAATAGATTAGTTGTAAACCAAGAAGGAAGGTGAAAAAAAAGAAGAAAAGAAGAAGTTTCGTAGTCTAAGTCGAAGGTCAAGATGATGAACAATGTCGCGGAACAAAGGTTCACACAAAGAACGCCACAACCGTGAACAAAGAATCAGCACGTATTGTGAATGAGTCATACGTATTTTCTCGTGAACAAGAATCAGACGTATTTGTGAACAAGAGTCGTATGATTTGTGAACAAGAGTCATATGTATTTTTCCACCCAAAATAATTTATTAAAATGTATAACGCTAGGTAATAACGGCTAGTTAATCTGCACAAAACGGCTAGTTTACAAAAATACTCTATAAATAGATACCACTCTTCCATCATTTACTTCATCCCTTACCTCACAAGTGATTCTTGACGAAAATCAAATTTCAAATGTTGTCCGCTATTTCATTTTTTTGTCTACTTCTTATTATTATGTATCTTTGTTTCATTCTTAGTGTAGAGCTAAATGATTCAGCACTCTTTTTCTCTTTTTAGCATGTCTTATGATCTTTATGTTACTTATTGGCATAGCATTTGAGAATTAATGTAATTTGTACATTTTCACTTTAATTGGTAAAGACTTGCTTTCATTTGAATACTGCAGATCGCTTAATTTCAAAACTTCATGGATCATTCGTACTATGAGTTGTTGATTAATCCCTAAATTTGTCATGAACATACATCATACTCGCTATCATACAAGAATTAAGACAATAATAATTTGTGTCCGTGTTCCCTATGATAGAGAAAAGACCACTACCAGATATTATCGGGACAATAAACACTAAGGGCGATTTAGGTAAGTAATACATGTCAGTAATTTTAGTACGTAATATAGGTAGAAAATTTCAGTGTAAGTACTTTAGGTACACCTAGATGATGTCTAGGATTGATTTATTGGAAGTGCTATTTGCCTGCACATGAATGACTGAAATGATCTTGTTCTGTTGTAAAACTGTTAAGTCCTAGTTGTGGGTAAATAGGCATGCCTAGAAGGGTCTGCAGCTGCTCTTGTTATTTGACACTTTGGTGTCTCATGATATCGAGACATATGTCTCTCCTACTAATTCTAATTATGGTATCTCCTGTATAAGTCCCGTTACCCACTTCTGTTCATAGATTTATAGTTTAATTTGTTATGTATTCTGATATAAACTAAAATGTATTCTGATTTTGAAGGATCTCATATGTTCTGCCGTTCTGTTTAGTATAAAAATCTGTTTTAAAATGCATTCTTTCTGTTTCCTAAAATCGGTTAATATAGATTAGTTATTACTCACTAAGCTATATGCTTAGCACGGTGGATTTGCCCCGTGTAGGTTCGGAACTAAGAGATTAAGAACTGGGACAAGTCAACCGCAGTGGCCAAAAGAGTCTGAGTTTTGTGTCGCGCGAAAATATATTTTGTTTGGTTTGTTTGGGCCTGCAAATATTCTTTGGATTTGTTTATGAAATTATGAGATGTATTATATGTGTGTTACGTTTAGTTTTTAAAAAATGCATGTGTGAAATGTTTTAATTTGTTTGTCCTGTCTTGGGTGGCATCCATGTATCCTCTCAGGGGGTATTTGGGTGTTACAAAAATACAATTTTCTTTCGAGATACCTTGGTGGTGAATGCCTAGAGATCAGAAAGAACACAAATGAAAAAAGCACTCTACTGGGCCAACATTAACACTGAGAGAATGAGAGTAGATACCCTAGTAGTCCTAGATGTAAATGATGGATACTGGACGTTGTGCATATTGACCCGTGCAGTGCTATAGCTAACGTGTTAAATATCTCGCCTGGGAACTACATTCACAATAATGAAAACTCAAAGGAATTGACGGGGCCACACAAATCCCCTTAATTCGATAAGTTGTTTTTATTTCTACATTGATTTCTTCCTCCCTTTCTTCCGTTTCTGAGATTTCTTGTAGTTTTTTAGTAAAAATGAGCGACGGTATTTTGCCTAAAGAGTAGACAAAGAGATTCGAGCCATATAATTTCTCAATTCTGACACAAGATACTTATTCAATCAAATAAGTACATTACATCTAATAGAATTATTTTGCTATATCCAAACTAACCAACCAATTTCATGAATAAAATGTGACCAGTTAACTAACCAACAAAATTACTTATTACAAATAACATCTTGTTGTTGCATCGAAACATACAAATGTTGACTAATATGGAACTTAGTAAAATGAAATGATCGAATAATTGAAAAATGTGATTATTTAGTAATACACGCTGAATGCTAAAATTACGCATTAAATTTCTGGTAGTAGATCCATAATAAAAAAAAATGTTTGTGATTGTTATAGAAGAAACGAAACAAAAAATACGGTAGAACTAGTACAGTTATTATATGAGACCTATCCAATGCTAGATACCTTCTTCTCGATTTCTTCTTTTCCTTCTTCTACAACCCAAACTCGGAGAACGAAGAGATAAAAGGGGCCCATAAAGAATGTCTTTTTAAGTCCAAACTATCCTAAATCTGGGCCAATTAATTTGTCTGGGCTGCTTTTCAAAATCCCCCTCAACTTGTCTAGGCCTTTGAAACGTCTCGAGTCCAGTTTAGCGCCACCCAATCGTCAATCATCAGTCAAGAGTCTCCTTCAGTTTGTTCTCTTTAGACTCTCATTTCTTCGTTTCCATCTGGTAGTTTCTAACTCAGTCGTTCTCTCATTTCCTTTTGTTTACCTAATTAATGTTTCAGTGACGGGAAAATGACCGGAAGTAGCCGGAGACCTGCACGAAGCCGGATCAAGTCCTCCGCTCACGGCGAGGATGAGGGCAGCGACGCCTCTATCCGGCGAGATAAACCTAATCTGAAACTGCGTAGAGATAGGAGTAAACATCACAGCGCCATTAGAATTTTCGACGTCGAGCTCAGAATATTGATCGGTATCGGCGCTACCGCGTGCGTCATTATCTTCTTCTTGATTCAACGCTTAGTTAAACCTCTAGAAGAATCGACAAGACCTGGGGTTATAACTCCATTTCCTGCTCCTAAACTCACGAAGCTTCCTCAGGTAACGATTCTCAGTTTAACGATCATATTTATTTTCTTTTAATTGTTATTATTATTCGATTATTGCTTTTGCTTTCAAAAATTTGATATGAAGATGTGTGTACTTGTCTTTGGTGGCGGTTACAGTTTCAAGGAGAACACAGAGAGAGCTTGTATTGGGGAACATATCGTCCTCAAGTGTATTTAGGAGTTCGTGCTAGGTGTTCATTTTATCTTACTACAGTACCGTGGATTTTCTTTTGCGCTGTGTTTTTGGCGGTAAATGACTTGTGTGATTATTAGGACTCCGAGGTCATTGGTTGCTGGTTTAATGTGGCTTGGTGTGAAGGATGGAAGATACGCAATGCGTCATATGTGCCAGGATTCTGATGAGCTTACTACGTATAGTTGGACAGAGCATAATGGACGCGATTATGGAAAACAGGTGTTGGTTGATCAAGACTTGAAGCTTGAGACATATTTCTTGAAATCTAAGAGTGAATATAGTGGATATGGAGGAGATTGGGCAGTTCAAATCGATACCCAGACCCAGAAGTAAGTAATTTGACTGTTTTCTGAATTAAATTCCTCTCACTTATTTCGGTTGCCCATCTTTTATGCTCAACTGTAGGAGGTCTTTTTGGTTATCACTTTTCCAGATCAAATGAGATGTTGAGAAATGGTCATCTGTTTTTCTATTTGGCTGATGAAGATGGAAGTGCTCTAAGTTTGGGAGGTAATATCTTAGATATCCGTCAAAGCTCTCTTTTGGCATCAGGTTCACGAACAGATGTTGGAGGTTGGCAGCTACATTTGGTATCAAAGGTAATGCAGCAATGAAGTGCCATGGTCAATTTCCTGAAGTTTGATCCAATCGGCTATGAATGTAGTGGTACTGAGGTTAATCAAAATTTTAATGCACTGATTTTTTGACATCATGATTTTCATAATGATGAGACTTGTGATTTGTGGGTTAAGCAATCATCATTGGTTTTGCTATTGAAAGCCTGGATTATATCCATCCAGATCATGTGCGTTACAACTGCCCAAAAATTGTTTAGACTTATCCTAAAGCAATAGAAACAAGAATAAGGACGATTGTCTTGGTCTATGGAGGGAGACAGATGGTGAAGGGAGAATGTTATATCAAATAGTCTGTAAACTCATGAAAAGTCCTTACTCTTATTATCAATAATTGTTACCCACAGACTTTTGAAACGTCCTTCCTTCATATCTTGAAGTGCTGATACGTAAGTTACCTGCATTTCAGGATGCCTTGGAGGTCCACTATGCTGGTTTCCGGACACCTCATATTCACAATTTATCAGATCTTGTCCTGCATGATCTTGGCGCCCAAGTATGCCGATTTTGATATTTCGTCTTAAATGCCATCATGCAACTAGATGATGTCTTTAATTATTTATTTGTAATCTTTCCCTTAGTTCTTTATTTGCATCTGCTTTTATTAGGCAAGAAGATATGGTGAACTTAAGCTGTCTGACTCACTTGAAGATTTTCCCAACATTTTAGTATTTCAGGTAGATACTCTTTTCACATCTATAAGTGAGTTTCACAATTATTTAGCGTCACATTGTTTGCCTACGTTCCCCTTTAGGTCTGTGTGATTGTTGGAATTTCAGATTTTTGCAGAAATTCCGTTCAAGATAGATTTTGCTTTTGTATCTGGAACTGGAAAGGAAAATCCAAGGATAGAAGAACGTGTAGTCAACCTAACAGGTTTATTTTATGTTCTTTGTAAGAATTTATCTGCCTAGTCAATATTAATTGAATTCTGAACTCATGTGCAACGGGACAAAATGTTCCCTTACAATGTGGAGAAGTAGGGAAGCCTCTTGTTCTAAAAATAGACTAACTATCACTATATATGATTTTAGTATGACTGTTTTATTTGCTTGTAATGTGAATCAGCAATTTAATCAGATCTTTTGCAAAAATATCTGATCCCTTACTGAGTAACATGATGTATTGCACCCTTTAGTTTTCAGAAGATGCTAGAAGATTCTTTTGGCATACTACTTTTTATTGACTAATCTGTAGATAATTTTTTTAAATTTCTATAAACTTGTAACTTGATAGAGTGCTCTGTAGATCGGCTGCCTATAACTAGTTGTGCATTCATGATCTTTCCTAATTTGTAATGCCAGGAACCTCTTTAAGAACTCAACTGAAAGTAAAGCAAATGGAGTTTGATGCCAAATTTCAGAAGTGCTTTAACATCACTGACAAGGTATTTATCTTTGAAAGCACGTCTAAGGGAAATTGATTGAAGTTTTGAGAATGCTTTGAGGGGACTATGTATTAATCTTTATGCATGCATCTGTTATCTCCTTATGTGGTGAAGTGGGCTATCATCTCATGGTTGAAAGTGGTATGCCGCTTCTTGATGTCTTTTCTATGGTGACGCATAGATACCATAAATCAGATGTAATTTCAATTAGGCATATATCATTTCAAATCTAAATGAATTGTTTGATGGTATATGGTAATGGCTGCATACAGATAGTGTAGCTAGAAACAGTATTTGTGATTTTACTTAACCTACTTTTCCGGAGATAATCGATGTATGAATTCTTTATAGGATTTAAAGGTTGTGTTGTTTATCTTGCTCTTCATAAGATCCATAAAATGGATTTCTATCAAAGGTCGTGATCGTTGTGTGGAGCTTAGTAAGATGAAAGAAATTAGCCTCTTTCTATA
This sequence comes from Erythroxylum novogranatense, assembly GCA_029891385.1. Classification (NCBI taxonomy): domain Eukaryota; kingdom Viridiplantae; phylum Streptophyta; class Magnoliopsida; order Malpighiales; family Erythroxylaceae; genus Erythroxylum; species Erythroxylum novogranatense. The sequence goes on along the minus strand of CM057230.1, from coordinate 26,849,428 downwards.
TGTTTAAGGCACAGTGTAATACAGTGAAATGTATACTTCTTCCAAATCAAATCTTGGCAATTACCAAATATCTCAATTTTAGATTTCTTGTATAGTAGTAATTCTACTTATGCATTGCGGATTGTTCAGGTTGAAACTGAGGCAATTACTGTTGGTAAAGTTGCTATTGCAAACATGTTGGGAGGCATCGGATACTTCTATGGTCAATCAAAAATTTCATATCCTACGAAGATCAATGTGAGTTGTATGCTTATGTTTTATGTTTTCTGTTTCTGGCAAAATTCGTTGGCTTTTGTAAGCAATTAAACATTTGTACCAAGCGAAGTGACTAGATGTCAACTAGCTACTGTAGAATTTTCTCAGAAAACTATCTGACATTAGGTCTTTCTTCATTATGACTCATTGATTGCCATGAACTATTGCTCCAATGTTAATTTATCAGCATCTTAAGGTTTATCATCGTAAACTGTGTTGTTTGCTCTCGTAGTAGTGAAGCATTAAGAACTATCCTTTTTTCAATCTGTTCATATGAAAAGTCATGCAGTGTATCTTGTTTCCTTGCAGCAGAAAGTTCACAACAATTTTCTTGCTTATTGGCCAGCTGAGCTTTACACAGCTGTTCCAAGTCGACCATTCTTTCCTAGGGGGTTTCTGTGGGATGAAGGTTTTCATCAACTCTTGATTTGGTTGGTTTCCCTGCATTTTTTTCCATTTTTTCTCCTATGTCTTCTTTACTAATTCATTTTGGGATGGTATTTGAAATTTCGATATTTGATTGTTGATAACTGCAAGTTATCAGTCTAACTGATATTGTTGGGGCATCTATGAGCAGGCGTTGGGACATCAGCATATGTTTGGACATCATTGGGCATTGGTTAGATTTGATGAACATTGAGGGTTGGATTCCACGAGAGCAAATTTTAGGTGCTGAAGCTGTAAGGTTGTACAAGAATACGTCTGTCTTTTTTCATAATTAAAACTGCCTTTGGTTATATGTTTGTCATAAACACCTTGCTGATGTAACTGCAGTAAGGTTCCAGAGGAATTTGTTCTACAACATCCAACTAATGGGAATCCCCCGATGTTGTTTTTAGCTATCCGTGGTATAATATACTTTCACTTATTTTATTGATCATTTTATTTTTGGGATCGAATTTTGAAAAGTTCAATGGTTTTGGAAATTTCTGATATCAAATGAATCAAAAATCTCGCAGGAGAAATAATGAATTCTAAACTGACCCAAAACATACCTTTGTTATTTCTGAAGACCAGGATTATGAATCCAAAGGAGCAACAAAAGCTTTGTTAATGCATGAAATGTTGTAATCCTATGTCCAAAACTACCCACAGAGTAACCCCATTCCTTATATCTTCTGGGTTGTGGTGCTCCTAAGTATCGTACATCTAATTGCTTGCAATATTTGAATCGATTCATTATTCATTATGACGTTTCTAATGGATAAACCAATCACTGCTAGATCTTTGTAACATAGCTTCCATATGAAGCATAAGAGTAACATGCTCATCAGGCATATGATATGACACTTCTACTCTTCCAGATTTAATCGATGGAGTAGAGAAAAACAAGTTCACTCCTTCTGAAAGAAATGATATCATTTCCTTCCTAGATAAGGCTTTTGTTCGTCTTCAAGCTTGGTTCCAGTGGTTTAATACTACACAGTCAGGTATTCTACTGCACATTTCTCTACTTTCAGAAAATATAGTTCCAGGAGATATTCAGGCCATGTGATACTCATGTAAATATTCATAATCGCTAGAAGTTGAACATGGATATGTGTGAACCACAACTGGTATATCCTCTAATGTATCCCTTTCCAAAATGACACATTTGTGGAGGCTCGCTAGGCTGTTTCCTTGTCTTATTTCTTATTATCATTTCCATGAACTAGGAAAGGAGATGAGCGCCTATTTCTGGCATGGGAGAGACAATATGACAACTCGCGAACTAAATCCTAAGGTTTTTTCTGCATCCATTTTTGTTTTTTATTTTCATTGCAACAAGCTCTCACTATTTTTGTTTTGACAAGTTTTTTCTTTTGAAGTATATGCAACTGATTTCAAGCAATTGATGGCCATGGTCATATCTTTATCATTACTCCATGAAGATTTTCTAAATTTGCTTTCCTTAATTGTTTCTTTCATTGCTAGACACTCTCTTCAGGGCTGGATGACTATCCACGTGCTTCACATCCAAATGAGGAAGAGAGGCATGTTGATCTTAGGTGCTGGATGCTTCTTGCTGCAAATTGCATGCATTCAATATCGCGGTTGGTAATGGAAAAAAGTAAATTTGAGAAGGTATTAAAAGAATCCAGGTATCTTATGTAGAATCAATTTTTACTTGATGATCCTTAACAATCCTCATTGATGCAGGATTATGGTTTGACAGCTAAGATGCTTGCAGACTTTGAAATCCTAAATCAGGTTATTCAGTCTGAAGCATTTTGTATTAAGTCACTTCTCATTTTTTGTATATCCTTAATGTTATTTTATTGGTACAGCATATAGTAAAAGTACCACTTTGATGAGTCTCTTGTATTAAGTCGAACAATTATTACTGTGCTTATGATTGTCCATTTCTGACACACGCCTCAAATTCTACTAGATGCATCTTGATCCTACATATGGAGCTTATTTTGATTTTGGCAACCACACAGAAAAGGTAAGCCTGTACTTCGTTGCCTCTCTTCTTCAAGTTTAAACCCTCGAATTAATTGGACATTAGGATTATATGGCATCTATTTCTAACCATATGCATTACTTGTTTTGTTGATCTTATTACACTAGATTGAACCTTTTAAATGCGCTCTATTAACATTTTCTTATCTGTATTGATGCACATAAAGTATCGCATGGATAGTAAGCTCCTGAACCAAGATTTATTTAATATCCTATTACTATCTTAAGCAGAGTTTAAAGTTGTCTGTTTAATTTCTAGAATGTCCTACCATTTCTTGATAAATGGGGTTCACCTACAGAAAGCATAACTTCCTTGTAAAGTTGTGAGCAACGAAGACCTTGTCACTGAAATCTTCTCTCTTATGCTGAATATTGGTTTGAATTATCAGGTACGTTTAAGTTGGAAAGAAACACATACAGGAGGCCCATATGCAACCCGAGAAATGTTACGGGAGGTGTTAGAAAGACCAGAGTTAAGATTTGTTCCTCATATTGGTTATGCCAGTCTTTTTCCCTTCATAGCAAAGATCATTCCATCGGTAAGTTGCATAGAGTATTTTTTAAGATAAAACTTTAGTTTTGATGTATTGTCTTTGTAACTTTGTTTCTACAACTGCCGTATGTCTACGATGCATTTTTCAATATAGGAATGGAAGTAGACTGGGCTGGGCAAGAGACCGAATCTGGCCCAAGTCCAAACCATGCCTCAGCTTTTCTGCCAAGAATATTTACCATATAGTGCCTACATTACTATGTTCATATCCATTTTGAGGAGGGAGATCATCGGTTTCTAATTGTTTACAAATTCATGTAGGACTCATGGATTCTGGACAAACAACTTGACTTCATCTCTAATAGGAGCATTTTATGGACTGACTATGGATTGCGTTCACTTGCCAAAACCAGGTGACGATGTGCTACCTTTTTGTGTAGGCATCTGGCATTGCATTAGAGGTTTATTATGTGAATAAGTCTGTATGGGCTGCAGTTCTTTGTACATGAAACGCAACACGGAGCACGACCCGCCCTATTGGAGAGGTCCTATCTGGATGAACTTGAATTACCTGATCATTTCTGCAGTTTACCACTACTCAAAAGGTATCCCACACATTTGCCTTCGCTTAAGTTTACAGATAAAGGGAAGAAATGTGTAATTTGTTTTCTAATTAACTTTTGTTTCAGTGGAAGGACCATATAAGGATAGGGCCAAGGTGATATACACGGACTTGAGGAGTAATTTAATAAGGTTTTACTTCTCTATCCTTAATTTCAGCTAGCTATCTGGGAATCTTTTTTGGATTCCTCTATTGATTAAAAATTGCACCGTGTGCATTGTTACAGAAACGTGGTCAACAATTATTATCAGACTGGATACATGTGGGAACAATACGAACAGAAGAAGGGTCGAGGAAAAGGTGCAAGGGTATTTACTGGCTGGACAGCCCTTGTCCTACTAATTATGTCTGAGTCTTACTGTTGACGTGTGAAGACGAGCTTTTCACCTAGTACTGCTGATATACGAATTTTTGAGGTATTCTGACCATCGCTGTAGAAATATGATTTGATAATATAATAAATTAAACGTTATAGGGCATGGCCCATTCTTGATTGTTCCACACAAATTTTGGGTAAGCCGAAGTGTTAGCCCTAAGGATGGCCGTAGGTTTTCATAGGTTTTCAATCTTATTAATATCTGCACTGTCTAATCCAAAAAGTAGACATGGAAGCTTAAAAGTAAATTTTAAATAGATACTACAAAATGGATGTAAATATGAATTTAAATATGGGTTGGTGATAGCCTGAATCGATGATGCTCATATTTTGCCTCTTTTATTTCTTCTATTTTTCTTTAATATTTATGATTAAATATAATAAAATATTAATTTTCTGAGAATTTTAAATTTTCCATTTTATTTTCAATTCTGACCTTTTTTTATCATTTTCAGTTCTTACCTTTTTTTATCATATCTTATTTTCTTATAAGATGATAATAATGTAAATAATATGGAGATGAAGTTTTAAATATTGTAGAATTAACTAAAAATAATTTAAAACTTTGAATATTTCAATTTTGTTTGAATTCTTGATTATGAAAATATGTTTTTGCACTAGACATGATTTTATTATTCTAATTTTATGATTTTTCACATAAATTTTATAATTTTTAAAATATACAAATCAAAATTTTGACTTATTATTATTAAAGTAATTTTAATTTAAAGCATTAATAAAACCTACTATCATATTTTCAATTTTCAATTTAGAAGTTATATATTTGTGTTATAAACTCAATAGATATCTAAAAACTTGAACAGTCTAATAGATTAAAATATGGGTAATAAATCATAAAAATCAATGAATATGAATATAGACATGAGTTTAGTTATTAAAAAAATGGATATAAATATAGGTAAAATAATACCCAAGCCAACCCCTACCTATTGTCATCCCTACTTAACCCTGATGTACACAAAATTGAAAGTAAAAAAGTACTTGCATCAAAAGTTTGAAATTTTACACATTCTGGAACCGTTACAGAAAGTTCCATACAAAGTCTTAAACACTTCATTTTGCAGAGGCTTGCCGAAGTCGATAGATTTCAGTATTAATTTAACTAGACTTTTGAATTAACATAGTGAGAATGCGCAAACAGCTGGCTAAGAATTTCGAGTTATTAGTTAGGTAAAAATTTCTAGCAGAGGGGTTGGCATTACTCACCGTTCTAAATCTGTCAGCCATTGCACAAGTCACAATCTTTTCAAAAAGAATCATAAACAACAAATGCAACACACCCTTTAGTATTCTTATTCTAGCGCGCATCTTCCGACATCTCTGTGTCCTCAGCCATTATAATTTCCATATTACGAATGTCTCGCTTTAACACGTTCGCAAGTTTGGCGATAGCTTCTGTCTGCTGTTGCAAAACCTGCTCATCATTGTGATTCATTTGTTACCTAACTATTATTTGTTTCCACAGAAATGTCGATATAACAATGAACATACAATCATTTATCCAAGAGCTAACAACAAAACAACAGCCCCACATAATGTCATAACTGATCCTTACCTCTTGCATGTCAGCAAGACTCTGTTCATGTATTTTAGTTGAACCTGGAAGGTAAACAGGAACACCGGCACCAATAGAATTTGCTTGGACTCTAGATACGCTCAACAGGTTTTGTACCCTTCTAGACAGCTCTGCCCCAGATCCTCTTAGCTGAAGTTGCATCTACTTGTCAATACCACAGAAAGCTAAAGAGTACATGAAATTGAAGAAATGAATACCTGTCTGGTTATGAAAGCTAGCTTCTCAGCGAGATCAGCTTCACCTTTCACCAAGGGCAGTCTACAACCCTTACCCTCTAATGCCTCCATTATTCTCATGACCTTGAAGCACCAGGACAAAAGCTTTAAGTTCCTCTCATGACTTCACCCATGGCAATTCTACTTACACGAGAACATTTGATATAATCCAATGAACATATTTGCTGAATGGCACACAAGCCAAGAGGTAGCTTAGGTAATTCAACCTATGGGAACAACATGCCTAAGCAAATCATTACTGAAAAGGGACTCTTCCATATCCATTACTTCATTCCAATTGCCACTTGAAAGACTAAATTTTCAATTTGCAGATCAAGAACTTTAGACATCAGACAATTTTTTTGTTTGAATCTTTGCATATCCAAATCCAAAGGTAATTGAAGTCTGAAAACTAAGATCAAAATTAAGTCCACTTTCTGGAAACAGTTATAAACGTTAGAAGCCATAATAAAGAAAGCCTCCCTCAAAGGAAAAGGCATTGAGAAACTGTCAAAGATTCGACTATTTCCAACCACGGTTCATCCGTTTAACATCCAAAAAGTTGCAGCAGCCAGGTCACACATGCTAAAGTATGCAATCATTCTACTCAGCTCTATCAATTTACTTAGCAGAAACTACAAAATTGTTCTCACCCGCAAAAGACGCCTCTGAAGACTTTGCTCCTTTTGTCTCATCCTCTCAATCCATGGAAGAGTTTCAGCTTGAAAATGCCTCTGAAGCTGCCAAAATAATCCGCATTCAGAATACGCAACTTGATTATCTAAAAGGAGAAGAAACCGATGCACCAGGATGGATACGTAGGAATACCATTCTGACATTGCGTTGTGTCATTTGCAGCCTCTCAGCATCTGCAACTATCACTTCATCTTGGAGCTACATCAATTCAGCATTGCAATGTCAAGAAGTTCAATCAGCAATAGCATCACAACAAAGCTATGTTGACATGAGAAAGCCAAATAGCTTAAAAGTTTCTTTATTTCATTTACTTAACAGAAAATCATGCAAATTTGAGGGAAAATGCTTCTATTTAAGCAGACATTGAGTAATTTCATGCCTTACAATTGTTCACTATTTTTGCCCTCCCTTCACCTTCCCGATGACACTTCACCAGTACATTTATGTCAATAAAACTTGACCACAAAACTCCTGCTGCTATACCCAAAACCTTTACTAAATTGAATAAAAAGCCACTTCCAAAATTGAACTCATCTTTTATACTTGAGGCATCCTTATTATTTGCAGTCCAATATTTCCAATTAAGTTTTAAGAAATAATGAATGTCCCCTTGTCAACACGTAAATCTGCCTCCTATAGTCCCATTTCCTTGCAACTGTCCTAGTTTATTAGCAATTAGTCTTCATAGCGCCTACAAGATAAGTTGATTGAAAACCTTCAGGCGGTGTGAAAGATCTTTGAAACCTTGAACAAGCTGAGGCCATAGACGCCTCTGTCTGCACTATCCATGCCCTCAAGCTTTGTCATAGCCTCTGCCCACATTATCTGGAAATAAAGATTAATACGAAGTAAGCCAATGACACTGGAGAAGATAAGAGTCCATCCCTAAAATGGAAAACTCAAATATGATGATAGAAGCATCAAAAGACTGGGTGATAAACTCACATCTGAGACGCCAGCAGGCTTCGCTCTATATTGTGGATCTGTCACACTAAACAACAGATGCTGCAACAACATTACCAGGAATACGTGTAAAATTTCAAAACTAGACTGCTTAGTTACTCGGCAGAAGCGGGTGAATAACGTGCAAAACTGAAACATGTTCTTCTAAATATCATATGGTCAAGAATAAGTAAATTAAATCCAGATAATGGTCATTTTATTCTTTTTTGTGCGTTTCTTCTTCTTCTTCAGTTATCTCAGCAGCCAAATACTAGCAGAAAATGTGAAACAAAGAGAAACGGACCTTAAATGCATACTTAATATTTCCAGGCTCTTCCTTGTAAGCATCAAGAATCGCCTATAATCAAGTCACAACATAATCCAAATCAGAAAGCAGTTTCCGTTACAATTGCTAGGTTAGGGTTTTGAAATGCAAAATCAACCTGAATATCTCGATCAGCAAGAGAGAACGGAAGTGGAGCTACCGGCGCCATCTGAGTTGTTAACTGAACATTGGCAAATGGCGAAGCTTGCGGCTGAGCAAATGGAGTTTGAAATCCGAAACCTGTAGACGGCTGCTGAAAAAGTGAAGTCGGGTGTTGCTGTTGTTGTTGTTGAGTTTGAGAGGAGAACGGCGTAGAGAACAGAGAAGAGCCAAAACCGGTAGCGAAGGATGGCGTAGACGGAGTTCCGAAAGCCGGAGTCGATGACGGAGTACCGAACGCCGGTGTCGAAGAGGGAGTGCCGAACGCCGGAGTCGATGAAGGAGCACCGAATGCCGTAGTAGAAGACGGAGCACCGAATATCGAAGCTGAAGGAGTGCCAAACGCCGGCGAAGAAGACGGTGTACCGAACGCCGGAGCCGAAACTTGAGAGCCGAACATTGTAAAAAGTTAAAAAATAAGAGAGAGAGTCAGAGAGTGAAAGGCTCTCAGAAAGGGAGAAGAGCGAAAATTTATGATTTTGAGATTAATTTGAGATTTACATACGTTGAAATCTGAATAAAAAGTAAGTCTTTATTATAACTTGAGATATATGTTATAAATTAAATTTTGTAATCATGAAATAGATTAGTTAATTTGTGGTAGAATTACATGATTAACAATTACACAAATTGAATTATAGTGATGAGTTTATGTCCATAATTGAATTATTTAATCAACTAATCAATAATCATACAAAATAAGTTATAGTTAAGATTTTATAGTTATCAATAAATTATTGTTAATTCTTTATGGTTAAATTATGTAATTACACAAATTAAATATTGATGTAAAATTATAGTAGAATTATGTAATACCATAAAATAAGTTATAATTGTGACTTGTGAGTATATGATTAAATTATAATCATACAAAATTGGTTACAGTTGTGAGATTATTTTTAATTATATAATTACAAAATTTAGTTTATAGTTGTAATCTTATGTTTAAATTACGAGCCAAACAAAATGAGTTATAATTGTTTTAAAAGAAACACAAGTTATTAAGAAACTATTTTGTTCGCTTGGATTCAATTTGAATCAGTGCGTTTGCCGATCCATGAAGTTGGAACCTTCTGCGTTGTTCTTCGACGTAAATATACCCGCAAAACAAAGCATGACGTCGGGGTTGTGTCCCGATTAAATTCTTCGACGCCAAGTAAGTTTTCCGGTGAAGGTGGGAATCGATGCAGAAAAACAAATTAGGTTATGATCTCGTCGCTCAATTATGGGAGAATTGTAGACCTTATATATACGATTATGCAAGGTTTAGGTTTTACGTGTTTGCATGGGAGATTGCCTTCGCTAATGGGCCCTTGGATGTGGATCGCCTAGATTAATCAATAGGTGTAGGATCGACCGATCGGCTGTGGGTTGTTGTAATTGGGCTCGGGCCCAAAGGCACCGACCGACCATAAGCCCCTACTCCTCGAATCGAAAGCGAAGAGAAGGTCGAGGTAGTATGTCGACGTTCTTTGCGTCATTCTGTTGTTCATAGCTCGTGCGGAGAGCTCATCACGTGGTCGATCGGTCGATTTCAACCGGCGGATACCGACCTGCTGGGCCTAATCGTCAGATTATTATTGGTTGAGGCCCTTGATCCGATCGGTCTCGTCGACTATTGCGGGGACAACTTGCACGGAAGCATATCGGTTGGTTATCATTGGTGGCGTGTGGGCGTTTATTGTAGATGCGCTACGTCTTTGTCGGACAACTTTTCGAATCGACACGACGTCTTTAACCGTCGACACTATCATGTGTCCTTTCGACCGCTCGTGTCGCTTCGATTTTAAATAGCCTCGATTCTCCCTGATCTTGCCACGGTCCGAGATCGCTTGGATTTCGCCATGGTCAGTCCCGAATGGGTCATTTGTCGAGGTTCCTACCGCCACCCTCTATAAATACTCAAAGTTGGTGAGTTGTGGCGGTTTCACTTTTTGCTTTCGTCGCAACTCGCACTTTACTTTCATTTGCTCACAAATCGTTCAAGGTTCCTGAAACTTTTTATTCCGCCGTCCGATTTTCCCATTTCTTCTTTCTAAATAGTACGCCATTTTCTTCTTCATTCCTTCATTCCTTTAGTCCTTTTTCTTGATAGTCATGTCGACGGGTAGTTACGGGAGCATGATCGAGGCAAGAGATGTCGATGAGGGAGAGAAAGGATGGCTTAGTTGGAGTTCTCACCTAAGATTGCATCGTCAATGACTGTGGGAGAGTTGAACAGATTGTGCATCAAGTATAATATCCCTACGTCTTAGAGGCCCCGATTGGCTTTGAAGCACGAGCGGATCCACAGCAATTTTAGTGGATACTTCGCCGTCTCGAGTTTTTTCTCGATGGGCTCGAGGCTCTATACGCCTGATCAGGACGAGGTGTGCATCTTGTTCGGGTTATTGCGAGCGATTCCTCCGAACAGATTGGAGGTTTATAAACGGGTTGGCGTTCTTTGTGCCATCGCTTCGCCATCCGCCCACCGTCGGCGTTCTGCTGTCATTTCCGAGGATGAGCCATAATCCGAGCTCGGGTGGAATCCCTTTCTTCAATATCGAGATGCTCGGATCGCCCGGCCAGACACCTCAAAATTTCTTCTGGCGGACGGTATTTCTTTAAGAAGTCCCCTAATCTTCCTCCGAGTCTGCGACCGTGGAGGTATCCTTTGGCCGAAAGCGAGGAACGATTCGTCGACCTTGTCCCGCCAGCGAGGAGTGGGAGGTGGTCCGTCGTGTCGAGGAGCTCGGCAGATCGACTTTGCCAGCTCATTCAGGGTATCCTGGGGGCCTCGGCCGATTCGTTCCTCGTCGATCCCCTCCACGACACGGTCAAGGAGGAAACCGCCTGTCCGGCTGACTCCTCGTGATTGTATTAATTGTGAACTTATATCAATTTTGTTTTCTAACTCAATTTAACATTATGCAGCCATGGTGAGGATGCCTACCCAAACTTCCACGCCGAGGAAGCAGGCCTCTGGAAAGAAGGGGAGTGAGGCGGAGACCGGTGAGGGCGTCGCTTTGTCCATGGGGTTGGTCTCCTCATCTACGCCGGTGGGTGGTTCTCCTGCCGGGGACCTTCCTGTGGCGTCGGAGCCATTAACAATTGTTCTAGTGGTAGAGGAGGAGGAGGAGGACGTGGGCCCTCCTCTTAAAAGGAAGAGGTTGGTTGATTGGGTGACCTTCCACCCCCAGCCAGCCGGGCTGCTGTGATGTAAATGTAAAAGGAGAAGGAGAAGGCATGGCCGTGAGCCTTGGGCGGTGGGAGCTCGCCATCAAGTTAAGCAAGGACGTAACGCCGGAACCTCGAGGTGTCCTTACCTTCTGAGAGGGTTACTCCCGTGGACGAGGGGTTTATGGAGAAGAGGGGAACCCAGAGTTGGGTTCCCAAACTGCTCAGACAGTATGCTGGCTGCGACAATGTCTTTTCTGTCTTTCAGCAGCTTGGAGACTCTGAACCAGGAGGTTCAGGATCTCCATGATCGATGAAGGTTTGAAGGGTGAGTGGCAGAGGTGAAGGAGGGGAGGACCTCCTTCAGCTAAAAACGATCTCGAGGAGGAGAAGGCGGCCAGAGAGGGAGGTGGGAGCTGACTACTGACCGGGCCGAGGTGAGTAGGGAAGAGGGAGAAAGAAGAGCGAGGAGTGGAGGAAAGCGGTTAGGCGGAGAGGAGATCAGAGAAGTGCCGCCAGATCGCCATTCCACTATGACGGAGAGAGATAGAGCGGAGAAAACCTTGCGAGAGGTGCGGTGTTAAAAAGGGAGCAATGGATCGAGGCCATCAGCGATGGAAGAGGCGGTTCTTATGCGAAGAGAGTTTAGAGCTCGCTGCGAGGTAGCCCTTTCGATTTTGAAGAGGGCCACGAGCTCTATACTCTGAGGGGTGGCATGCCCTTCTTTTGAAAACTATGCCAACCGCTTATTCTCGAAGCTTTCGGGCTTTCTTTGGGGATCACAAAGAAAGTCGAGGGGAACCGGTCGATGTTAGGATGAAAGGCTAGATCTCACTCCAAGAGGAAGAGCTCCTCATGATGTTCCTTCGATCGTTTTCCGGTTCCTGCTCCTATTCCGTTGTGTCGCTCCCGAAGAAAAAGAGCTTCCAAATAAGATATTCCTCCTGTTGCTCCCCGAGTCCCGCTCCCTACTTCTGCCTCTTCCGCCTGCCCGAGGCTTCCCTAGGTATTCTCCTTCTCCTTGTGTGTTGGTAGTCCCTTCTCCCATGTGTAGTAGCTCACTGGCCGGGCCAGGCTGTGGTGAATTTAATATGAATGAAAATCTCGTTTCCTTTTCTCCAAGTCACTTTTTCAAGTCAATTTTGTATTTATGTTCCTTGTTTCGCACGTAGTAGGTCAGTGTTACTCATGGTCGGTCGAAGCGAGATCCCAGGATCTCGTCTTGGCGATCGATCGATCGTAGACGATCTATGGCGATACCGAGCGAGGTCCCAAGGATCTTGTCTTAGCGACCGATCGATCGTAGTCGATCTATGGAGATACCGAGCGATGTCGATCGTAGACGATCTATGGCGATATCGTGCGAGGTCCCAAGGATCTTGTCTTGGCGACCGATCGACCGTAGTCGATCTATGGAGATACCGAGCGATGTCGATCGTAGACGATCTATGGCGATACCGTGCGAGGTCCCAAGGATCTTGTCTTGGCGACCAATCGACCGTAGTCGATCTATGGAGATACCGAGCGATGGCGATGGCGAGGGACCCAGGGATCTCGTCCTAGCGACCCGACCGACCGTAGTCGATCTGTGGAGAGTACCGAGCAATGGCGATGGCGAGGGACCCAGGGATCTCGTCCTGACGACCCGACCGACCGTAGTCGATCTGTGGAGAGTGCTGAGCAATGGCGATGGCGAGGGACCTAGGGATCTCGTCTGGCGGCCGACGGACCGTGGTCGATCTCGTGGAGAGTGCCGAGCAATGGCGATGGCGAGGACCCGAGGATCTCGTCTGGCGACCGACCGACCGTAGTCGATCGTGGAGAGTGCCGAGCAATGGCAATGACGAGGACCCAGGATCTCGTCTGGCGACCCAATCCGATCGTAGTCGATCTATGGAGAATGTCGAGCAATGGCGATGGCGAGGACCGAGGATCTCGTCTGGTGACCCGACCGATCGTGAGTCGATCATGGAGAATGCCGAACAATATTGATAGCCTTCTCTTTGAGCGATTTGCTAGCGGTTTGTCGAGGAATTTGAAAACCTTTATTGGTGATAATGAGGCGTGGTAGTTAAAAACACATCGATAGGGACGGAAAAAAGGTACCCACAATTTTGTACAAAACAGTAATGAACAAACATTAATCAAAATAAACAAAACTTATCTCTCGGTAGGCGCCTTGACTTCCCGTAGTTCCGTGGCCTCGACTTTTCACGAGTATATCCCGATCTTTGTGTTGCTCGGCTTAACTCTCATAGAATTTAGTTGCCTTACACTGGCGCCTTGAATGGCGCCTACGCCACATCTCCCTTCCTTCACTAAGCACGAGTCCTGGGCGGGCTTCTTTGTTCCTCTCTTCTTATCGACTCTCCGTCGAGGAAGCTCATCAGACTACCGCCCATCTAGTGTTTTTATTTCGCCAAGTAACATTCCACGATGATTCTCTGCGACCTCGACAATACCAACTCCGTGGGGTGTCGGGAACTTCATAGTTTGGTAATATGGGAGATGATCGATCCGAGGCGTTTTGAGTAGCTCGCTTGATTATCGCGTTATACGCTCCTGAAACTTGACGACAGAACTCAACGTCCTTTTCTATCCGCACGACTTCTACCCGAACTTCACTTTTAAATTCACCCGGCGACGGGTATCTTGGCCTTGGTTACTCCTTTGATTGGGCAGTCTGTAGGTAGTAGGCGATCTTCGGTACCTTCATCCGCCAAGGCCTCATAATACTGACAGGTCGAATCGAGTGCCGTATCAATCATCACCCGCTTCACCTCGTGAATCGCCCATGTTCGATTTACCACGAGGCGTCATCATAAGGGCAACTTACTCCATCGAGGTCCGACTCATCGAATGAGATCATCCCGTATTTCTCCTTCGATTTTTTGGTGGACGAGTTTTTGCCGACCTGTTTGGCATATCTTTTTCTCCCTTTGGCAGTGGATCCCCCCGCTGCGTTTCCACCAAATATCATGTTAATGACCCCGGTCGGTCGGTCGTCTTGCTGTCCAGCGTTCCTGCCGTCTCTTTCCCTTGAGCGTCCTCTCTCTTCGCGTCGATTGTCCGTGTTCGCATTGTTCCTAACTTCGTCATTTCCATCATTTCGTCTCCAAGACTGTCGCTCACTGTTAGGTCGACCAATCCTATTGTCATTGTCTCGATCGGCATTTCGTTCGTACTTTATAAACCGACCGAGCTTTCCCCTTTGGATAAGGGATTCGATTTCTTTTTTTAGTGGCCAGCAATCCTTCATGTCGTGGCCGATGTCTCAGTGGAAACGGCAATATAGATTTGGATTCCTCTCCTTGTAAGGGGTCTTCATTTTATCTGGCTCTCGGATGGATTCCCCATCCGCTTTCAGCCGGCCGTCGATTCGCATATCGTTTGTTAAGCGGTGTGAAGTCTTGATGATGCCACTGTCGACCGGTAGGTTTCCTCCAGGTCGACTAATCCCTTTGTCTCTTGTGAGACTCATCTGCCCTACCACTCGGCCCGCGATCATCTTCCCGACGTTTCGTATTCTTTAATACTTCTTCGAGCTGAATGTATCTGTTCGCCCTGCTTTTTATTTCCTGAACAGATCGGGGTTGGTCGAGGGCTAACGACTTCTTGAACTCCTCATCCCTCGTATTATTCATGAGCGCGGCCAGCATGGACGAGCATGTGAGGTTGGGCACTTCGACCGCTTCGTTATTGAACCGGGTGATGAACTCCCGCAAACTCTCATTCCTCCCTTGGGTGAGTTGCATCACCTCCAAAGCTGTCTTCTACGGTCGCTTACTCGTGGCGAACTGATTCAGGAATAACTCCTTGAAATCTTCAAAACAAGTGATATAGCTCGAGGGCAAGCTGTTGAACCATCGCCGAGCTCCCTCTTGGAAGGCCGTGCGAAAGCCTTACATTGGATAGCGTCGGACACAATGTAGGTTCATCGTGGATGGAAGTGCTCTGAGTAGTCGGGGTCGGTCTTCCGGTGTATTTCTCGGGGTCGGTATTTTTGTGCCGGTGGTCTTTGGGAGGCTATCAAGATCTCCGGAGTAAAGGGAGAGTCAGATCTTGCTAGTCGGGCGATGCGGACGGAAGCTTCATGGCGCGTTAATCCGACCGCCCACTATTTTTTCTAGGTTTTGTGTCCGTGGCGATCGGTCATCATCTTTGGTTTGTCGCTGACTGTCGCAGACGTCGCTGTTGCGCTTGGCCACCGACCGCAGGATCTGGCGAATCAACAGATCGGCCGCTTCTCAATCTGTTCGTCAGACGGAATGGTCGAGCTGAATAGGTTCTGCCCGTCGTTGTTGAAGATTCGTGTGTATTAGGTCTGACGTTATCCTCCATACCACGCTCTGCTCTTCTGTTCCAAGGTTTGAGGTTCTTTGATCGTTAGGATCGAGAGATTCCGTGAGAGGCGTCTGATGCGGTGGCGGCATAATTGCGGTATTTGTAAACTGGTAGACGCATCGCTAGGGCATGACAATGATTACATCGATCGTCGCCGTCGCTTTGACCGATTGTGTAGTTACGGGCGTGGTTCCGGAAGTCGGGCCCCACGGTGGGCGCCAATTGGTTACGCGATTCAGTTGAGCAGTGCGTTGCCGTTTGGATCCATGAGTTGGCAACCTTTTGCGTTGTTCTTCGACGTAAATATACCTGCAAAACAAAGAAGGCACATCGGGGGTTGTGTCCCGATTAGCCCCTCCGACGCTCAAGTAAGTTTTCTGGTGAAGGTGGGAATCGATGCAGAGAAAAACAAATTAAGTTATGATCTCGTACCTCAATTATGAGAGAATTGTACCTTATATACGATTATGCAGCTAGGTTTAGGTTTTTACGTGTTTGCATGAGAGATTGCCTTCTGCTAATGGGCCTCGGATGTGTGGATCAAGCCTAGATTAATCAATAGGTGTAGGACTGACTGATCGGCCTGTGGGTTGTTGTAATTGGGCTCGGGCCCAAATATAGCCGACCCGACCACTATTATTGATTTATTTTTTCCTTTTCCTACACAAGTTTATTTTGATATGAAATTATTAAGTTAATTTTGATATATGTCTTCATTTATTTTTCGGATAAATGAAAAAAAGTTTAAATACTCCTAATAATTTATCCACTTCAAGAAGATTTAATGATCTAGCATAGGCTCAGATTAGTTCCCAAAACATGTTATTTGTTTGTTTTGTAACAAGCATTTAAAAGGTAGAGAGTCATCAAATTAAAGAAACACTTAGTTGGGTCAAAAGTCATGTGGATCCTTGTAAAAAGCGAGTCACGATGTGAAATGACAAATGAAGAATTTGTTTGAAGAGTATCAACATGAGAAAGATGAAGATGAGATTAAATTACTGAAATTGATAGTGGAAGTTCTTTTATTAATGACCGGGATGATAGTGAGAATATTGAAGGTGGTAGTATTCCTACCCAACAAAAAAGGAATGTTGCATATGATGCTAGGAAAAAAAGAAGATATATGTCTAATTTTTTGCACCACGAACAACTCCTAGATCTTAGTCTTCAATTTGTATTGCCTTATAATTTAGAAAAGTGACTCTTAATGTAGACATGACAATGATTGGATGACGGTATGACTCGGTATAACATTAAATGTTGCTCATTCTTGTTGTTATCAACCAATGGTAAAATGTTATTATTTCTTACGGTCCATGATACAAAGCTCATTCAATCGATGACAACAAAAATAAACTTGAATAGCTCTATTTATGAAATAAAAAGTTATTTGGGTGAAAAAGAATAACTTGGACTATTTTATATATTAATCACATGTCTTGGTTATACAAACAAATGATAGAAACTTATTAGTAAATTTTGGTTTATTATGCAAAAGGATAATGTTTTTTAAGTCTCATTGATGCATATGACCTAATTATGAATATTGATATTCTATTTCAAATATTTGATGAAGTTGGGCTAGAAAATATTTTTTAGCACATTACTAATAATGCTTCCTCCTATAAAGCAGCTAGTAGAAGATTGCAAAGTAGGTATAATTATTTTATTAGACTCAAGTGTGTTATATATTGCATTAACCTAATGATAAAAATATAGGAGATGCTAGATATTTTCGTATTATTAATGAGTTGTAGAGAAAGCAAAAAAGTGACAAAATCTATCGATAATCACTTATGGGACTGTAATTTAATGATAAAAGATTTCCTGAAATAGTAAGAATTTGTGTTGTCCTACTATTACAAGATTTGCAACTAATTTCTTATTACTTTAGTATTTTATTATAATAAAGAAAGAGTTGAGATAATTGATTACAATTGATAAGTGGATTGCATATCAGCAGGCTAAGTTTGATAATAAATTGAAAATTTTTATAATTATACTTAAGATGATGAATTTTGATCTCAATGTCAATTTGTCATATGAGTTTGTGAGCCTTTGGTGAGGATACTTTGTCTTACTAATAACGATGAGAAGATAATAATGTATTATTTTAATGATGTCATAGAAAGGGTGAAGGAAGTAATCAAGGTCAATATAGAAAAATAGATTTTCTTTGTATATACCTTACTTGCACTCATCAATGAAAGATGAAAAAGACAACTTTATTATCCATTATTTTCAGCTATGACATTTGAATCCTTGTCTGTTTTAGACCAAGTTTTTACATAAAATGTTGAAGTTAATTGGATAATGTTATTAATTATTACAGCAATTGTTGTCCATGAGAAGATGCAAAATCTCCTAAGCTCACAAATGGATATTTATAAGGATACTTTTAGTGATTTTGAGATGTCAATTGTTATTTGTCAAAGAAACAAACTTAGTCCAAATATATATTAGTTCACTTATGTTGCTTATTGAAAATTAATTATCACTTTATTTTATTTATAATACTACTTTTGTTGTCTTACAATTTGCTCGATGAGACCAATTCAAAAGTTATGTTTAAAATTACAAAAGTTTACAATTGATTCTAAGTTAACGCTTTAGTGCAATAAGGTATGAAAGGAATTATAGCACATTTTAAATTATCAATTCTAAGAAAGGAATAGATGAAACACAAAAATTTGAATGACTTGGTCGTTATTTGATACATTTTAAAACTTCATAAAAGTGCGTTATTATCATTATTAAGTTTTATATAATTTCTTGTAATTTTAATAATTAAATTTTATTATTTACTAGGACTCTTAATAGAATAAATAGTTCGATTAGATCTAATTTGTCTTTGATCATATCGATCTTTTGGAGTATTGAGTTTTTAGGAACTAAGTATGACAAATGAGAGTGATTTGGAAAATAATATTGGATGAGAAACTTTTTACATGTCATTAATGGCGTGATGAGGCTCCTCTTAACGATGAAAATTTTATACTAAATGAGAATTTGGATCAATCGATTTGAGTGAGTATTAAATTGAATGATATTTCATGTTTTATTTCGCTTTTTCTTTTAATTTCACTTAAATTTAATATATATGTTAAATTTTATATATCAATATAAATATAATTATAAATGTTTTTGTTTCAAGTTTCACTTTTAATTAGTTGTTTCTTTGACACAAACTCTTATTGTATATTATAATTGTTAAAGAGTCATGAATACTTATTATTCTTTTATTTGATATTTTTATGTAATCATTATTTATTATATAATAAAACTATAATATTTTTATTTTTAACTTTATATTTGTACGATGATCTTTTATATTAATTTTGATTATTAGTTATATGTGAAAATAACATTAATAAAATAAATAAATTATTGTCATTTAAATCTCAACTAATATGATTTTTGAAACATGATTGATATAAAGTTATAAATTATAAATTACAATATATTGATAAATTATTTGTAATTTTAAAAATTAAAGACTATTTTATAAAATTAAAATATTAACTAAAGTGATACTCAATATTGACCTATATTAATATAATAGCATATTAGAACCAATTTCGATATTAATACTTAAATTAAACCGTTTGGTTGTCACGGATTGTTGTCAGGGAAAGTAATATTTTTCCTAAAATTTAAATTATTACGTTTGGTTCGTTTTTTTAATAGTTAGGAAAATAAAAACTTTCCTAATTTAGGGAAAGTAGTGGCACTTTCCTTGGAATCTAAATCCTAACACCCCCTTTGGTATTTAGATTACTTTCCTCAGAAATTTAATCTAAAAACTACACGAGACAATTTAACCCTTCATTCTCTCAACTCTGCGACTTTAAAATATATAAATTTCAAATAAATTTTGATTTAATAATTAAAATATATAAAATAAATATTAGTTTATAAATAATAAATTATTTATTTTAAAAATAAAATATTTTATTAATACTTTATTATATAAAATATTAAAATAAGTTTAAATAAAAATATTTTTAAAGTTTTATTTAATCTATAATTATTATTAGTAATAAAATAATAATTATTATTTTAAAACGAAAATTAAAATTCACAAAATTATAAAAGTTTAAATAAATAAAATAACTAATTAAAATTTTTTAAAAGGAGGAAGGATAGATAAGAGGGAGGAGGAAATTTTCAAAAAAGTTTCATATTTTTAAAATTTTCGATATCGATTGGTATTTAAATTTTGAATATTTTTGTTCAGAAGTTTCAATCGACAATCTTCAAGTTTATATTTTTCCTTATTTAACGATTTCAATTTCTATTTTGTTTGTAAGGATATAACTGAAAACACAAGTCAAAATTAAGTTACATTCCATAAAATACTGTTACATACCAAACACTATAATAAGAATCCACTCAACTTTTCTGTTAGAATTCTTATAAGTATCCAAATATGTGAATATCTTTACTTTTCATAATTTTTTTTTCCAAAAAATCATATTTCAAATTTACTTTACTTTCCCGCTAATCAAACGGGGCGTACTGTATTTATAATCTTGTTGGGTACATCTTGAATGAGGCTGCATTGCTTTATTAAGTGGCGACCACCTGGCAGAACATGATAGGTGACTGAATTAACATTCTCCGTGTTGCAAATTTGTTTGAACGACTGTATAACTTTTCTACGTCCAACGAAAAGCACAATATGTTTCACCATCGTCCTAAGATAAATTTTTTCCTAATAAATCAAATTTATCGAAAAAAAAGTTATCTTCGTAGATCCAAATGCTGGTATTTTTAAGTTGTTAGCCAACCATCATTCTAACGATCCACAGAAAAAAGTTAGTCCAGATCAACTAAATTTATTTTAAAATTATTCTTTAAAATTAAAATATTACTTTGACAGGAGATTTCAAATCCATTGATTAAACTTATGATATATTTTAACATACAGAGTTTTTTAAATAAATCAGAACGGTAATTTAATCAACAAAATAAAAATAAAAATAAAAATTTTAATTAGATTATATTATCATAAAATCGACATATAATAAAAGTTAAAATCTTTTGAATAACTTAAAATAATACTTGAAAAATTATCTTTATTTATTAAGAAGGTTAAAATTTAATTAAAAATAAACGGTTAATCAAAGTAACTGATTTTTATAATTTATAAGATATAATTAATTTATAAAATTTGACTACTTAATTAATAAATCTATTAATTTTTAACATGTATTAATAAGATGTCCTCAAGGGGTGTGGTTAGATGGTTGAGAGAGGGACTTGACTTTGGTTAAGTCAGGGTTCGATTTCATCTCTTGGCTTTTGTAAATTTCAAAAGCAGTAGTGATTTTACCATATAAGAGAAGCTGAATTAGGCCTTGATGATGAGGTCGTCAAAGCTTGCCGTCTGTAAGATGGTTTTAGGTTGGACCTCGAGAGGTGTCTTACAAGACGCCTACTGAGATTTCTCGAATCTTAAAAAAAGAATAATGTTCAAAAAAAAAAAGATAACCCGAGCTGAAAATTAAACAGTTTAAAAATTTTAATTTTAAACAATCAAATCAATTTGATTTTTAATCATTAATCACTTAAACAAATACTTAATTATTTATAACTCTTCTTTGAAATAGGCAATGCTTGAAATTATTATTTATGATATTGCAATTTATCATATTCTTAATTCAACCCATATCTAAATTTATAATAAAAAAAGAAAAAAGTGTCTTAAACAAAAATTAGGTAATTAGGACAAAAAGGAAGCCGATTAGTGCTAACTTTTTGGGTTAAGGAATGCTAAAGCCTTAAGCCTTAAAGACCATCCAGTAATCTATCAACGACGGTATTATTATCCATTCCTTCAAGAGACTCGAAAAGAAACTATCAACTTGACCGGCTACGATACCACTCGCCTTAGGCAGTACCAGCAAGATTTTAAGAACAGTGATTTGGCACTCTGCCTTAAATTTGCTGAAGGATCTTATCAGGCTATTTACTGGAGTTATCGTTCCCAAGGGCATGATAAATGGAATGCATCACTACATATGGGATTAAATCGAAATCCAACAGGTTGTTCCGTTGTTGTCCAATTCAAATATCCTGAGAAAAAGAGAATTCAGGTAAATTGCTGTTTTTGGAACAACTTGCAGCAAATACGACAGAGCAACCAAATAATTGTACAGATACGATCAGTCTTTTCCTAAAATCCCAAAAGCCTCGTCCTAAGCACGAGTTCATGCCTTGATGGTCACACTGCACAAGCACAGACCAGATGGTTTTATCTTGGAAGTCTGCCACTGTGAGCCTTGTGGAGCATCAGGATCATACAACAAAGTTCGATAATTAGGGTCCCGCTCCAGAGAGAATAATAGAAGCTTTCCATCAAGTATTCCAAATCGAAACCCAACACTTGAGCCCCCAGTCAATGGAACCGGCACCAGTTTCCATGAGTTGTCGTCCGGAGTAAATATAGCCAGTTTCCTTTGGTTCTTCCACTCCATACAGAAGAGCTTCTTTCCCAGAACAGCATGAGCAGTAACCATGACACAACCATTCTTCATTTCACACCAGGTGTGCCTCTCAGGATTGTAAACATCAACAAACTTTGAATTGCCAATGGTGAAGCTTGATCTTCCACCCATGACATAAAGTCTTCCTTCGAAGCCACAGGCAAAGCATCCCCACCTTGGACGGCGAAGACTCTCTATTAAGGTCCACTTGTCAGAATCAGGATCATAAACTTCCACACTGGAGAGACTATCACCATCCATTCCGTAGCCACCAACTGCATAAATCTTGCCATCAACCTCCGCACAAGCAAAATCATAGCGTGCAACATTCATGTTTGACAACTTGCTCCAACTGCAATCCAAGATCATGTCACAAAAGTAGATAGATTGATTAAAATTCTGAAGCCACAGAGGATGTGAATAAGACTAGAAGATAATGACTGCATAAGCATCACAAGAAGAATATTACGAACTTCTATGATGCAGAGAGACGTTTCAAACAGTTATAGAACAGGGCTTACGTCTTCAAAAGGATGACTTGCACGATGAAAAATCACTTTGTTTAAAGAATTTGTACGTGTTCGACTCTGACGTGAGATTAAAGTTTTGTGTTGTTTGATACCAGTTCATATTCATGAAGTTAGCACCAAGAACTTCAAAATGTAACTAACAAGATAAGTACTACTAGGCAATAAAATAAACTAAATGGCAAGAGTATTTCCCTTTCACAAAATATGATTCTATGCAACTATAGGATTGACATAATTGTTTATAGACTCGTGTAAACTTGATACTGCAATATTAAGGTCCTAAGAAAGAAGGCTAAATTATAATTAGTTAAGAAAAGACAGTTAAATGGATTTTTATTTCTCTTTCTTACATGTCCATTGTGGACTGCTGTCAAAGGTGGAGACAAATTGCATAGTTTGAACAGGAAACAAACCTGTTGAGACAAGAATCATATTCATAGACATCTGCTGAGGCGGAGCAAGTCCCATCAATTACTGAATAGCCAGCAACAATAAGAAGCTTCCCGGGCAGGACAACAACCCCAAAGCCTGCCTTCAGAGGACCAGGCATTGGTGGAAGGACCTGATGTTTGTTTCCAAAACAGTCCAAAACCTCCCAGTGGCTTTCCTTTCCTTCATAATCCATAGTTAAGACATATAGCCATTCCTCAAGTAACCCAGCTAATTTTCGGACTGTGATGAATTCTTTGCTTTTAATAAATGATCTCCATTTCTTGCAGACAGCACCCATAGCCGGGAAGCAGGAACGAGGAACAAGTGCAAGACAATATTTTGCCACATCATCAGACAGCCCAGGTAGAATGGGTCTGTCTATGTCATCAGCAACATGAGAAATCAATTGAGCATTGCTCTTTGAATCAGTTGACTTGTCTTGAGTGACCAAGGTGGAGAGAGACAAGTTTGCTTCAAGGAGTCTCTTCTTTCCACACACAACACTAGGCATCATATAGAACTAGAGAGACTTAAATGAGTTGTGAAAGTGATTATCTGTAGCTCCTGCTCCCCAGAATGTACCAATACTTTCAAATGACGAATCTTTGACTAAAGAAATTCATGATAACCATCAGCTATGGGGATTTTACGAGACCAAGGCATAAAAGATGTTGCACTTCGAATCACTTGAGCAGCAAATGCCGAGGATTTTTTGTGTGTTGTCCAGTCCGATTCATATTCCATACCAGTAGCCTTATCCTTCAAAAAGGTTCTTTCAGTCAGATTATACTCCACACCTATAAAGTTGTCTCTTCCGCCGCACATTTCCTGAATACCTGTATGTTCAGAACACATATTAATACAAAAGCAAAATCTTAGATACTCAACAGATTAGTACCAGAAAAACTATGGAAACCAAAAGCTAGTACCAATCAAGCCCGTATAAATCAACACGTGTCAGCCTCCGGTGACTTCCATCTCGATTAACACCTAACTGCATGCATAAGAACGAATTCACAGAAGGGAAATGGAACAAAAAGTAAAAGCCTCCAGACTGCGAAAAGATTTTACTCCATTCCAGTGATCAGCACATAAAACTTTGACATAAGTGTGTGAGACAAAAAGAATAACTATTACAGGGGCAACTATTTTCACGTTTGTTGTTTTTGCCAAGGTATAAACACTTAAACAGCATGTTACTTCGTTTGAAAGGTAAATAAACAAAGTAAAATAGAAGCTAGCGCCAGAATAAGCATCAACAGATTAAAAATAAAAAAATGAACCTAATTAAAATCTAACAACTTTAAGCACAATTAACCTATCAAGCGTACCAACCGCATATTCACATACAAGCAAAAGAGTGGATGTCGTTGTCTGTACAATTCCAAACAACCACAACCCTCTTCTCGAAATAATCATTGCGATTTCTGAAGAATCACCAAAATCGTGAGGGAAAAACTAGGCTAAACTAAAGGCAAATTCGAGCCCCTTGTAAACAAAAGAGAAAGAAGAATCAGATCCAAAACCCACAAAACCGAAGCTGGAAATCAGAATCTCAGAAAATCGGCACATAGTTTACCATATACTGCAAGAAGATTCACGACTCGTATCATAAGAAAATCAAAACCAGGACAAGAAAAGCCAGGTGTTTTTCATCTAATGCAGTGAAATATGTTAAACGGAACCCAAAATCAAAAGCAACAAATTTAGGTAAAGCTCCTTCAGTTAAACTGTTTTCATTAACGCAAATTCAATGGAAACAAAAGAAATGAAAAAGCTCACACAGAAACAATCCATGACCAAAACTTACAATCACAAAGGCAAAAGTCCACAATCAAAAAATTAAAAAAAAAACTGGATAAGATGAATCTGATAAACGAACGTGCACGAAAACAAAGGAATCAAAACTAACCATCACCGAACTGGTAATGCAAGTAGATCTAATTTTAAGACCTTACAAGCATATTTCTTGCATAGATCTTACGAAGACAGGGAGAGAAAGGTTACCTGTAAAATAGGAACTGTGCACGAAAGTCCGTCAGAGACGGTAGAAATGTAATTAGACAATTTTGGTCTTCTTGTCTTAAGGAGAGTAGGACATATATAAACACACGAGTAAAGAAAATCAAAAGCACCAATTTCAAGATAAAATGCAACGGAGATCCAACACGTCGGTCTGATATTTCCTACTGACTGGAAAAGGGAAGCGATGAGGAAGACTACTACTTGCTGGACTCCATATATGAAGAGTTGGGCGTGTGTTGTTTCTGTCCCTTTTTGTCTTTTCATCGTTTTTCTTTTACATAAATAAATGGGATATACTTACGTGGTTCCAGCACAGCAATGCTCTTATCCTGTAGGCAAGCTCTGGGTCGTCCGATTAAAATTTATTGATCAACAAGACGTGGTAGGCGTTTCACATAACTGACACATGACAATCAGTTTGTCCGAAAGTCACTTTCTATCTTGATTCTCGCTCCTGTCGAATACTGCTTGTCGTTTTACGATCTTCTCTTAGTCAATTTCACCTTGTATGTTTATACGGGTCTCTTATAAATATAAAGATAAAATTTAATAAATTAGGATAAAAACTGATTATTTAGAATAAAGGATCTGACCTTTTCGGTCGGTAATTCATGTGCTTTAATCAATAAAAGAAGTTTATATGTTCCCACTAATGGATAATGTCGACGTTAATTTTCATCAGGTTAAATAAGTTATTTATTACATTTAAGATTAAAAGTACAAATTTAATAATTTAATAAAATTTTAAATTATATTGAAATTTACAATTAAAATAATATGACTTTATTAGAACCCACCACCTATATGACTTAAGATATAAAATTTTAAATATAAATAAAAGATTTCATGTAAAAGATATTTATTGTTCTCTTAAATCTTCTTAACTATTTTTCTTGTATTACAGTTGACCTTAACATTTTGATTAAATAGTATTTCTTTTACTTAGTTAACTTAAGCAATCTTGTAGTTAGTCTATTTTCTTTATTGCAAAGACTTTTATAATTTATTCTTATGCTTATTTCTTTTTATCTAATTTGTGTATTTATTTACGTTTTTTATCTTGTATTGTTACTTTTCATGTTTTATGAGTATTATATTATATATTGTATACGTTGATATTTTATATAATTATTAAACAATTAACAATTAAACTTATTTAAACCCTATATTTCAACAAAATCTGTTGTTGTTGGTGACAAAGTCCCCGGATTTTACGATTAAGTTATGGTCTTAATAATATGAATACAAAATTTGTTGGTTGGTGGGATTTATTTCTCGACATTTTAATTAAAACTCGCCCATTCAATTCTTGATGGGTCAAAGGTGTCCGAAAAATAAAAATAAAATAATAATAGTATTTTCGTTCAAACTAGCATCCTAACGTCATGCACATTCTCAAATGTTTGTTAAAATATGATAAACAATGCTAGATGAAATGTTATTAGTTGTTTAACATAGGAAAGTTTTCTTCTTCCTTTTTTTACTAGCTGTTTTAAGAAAATTTTAATTATAAAAGATATCTTTAAATCATTCATTCTCGATTAATTTTTCCTCAAATTAAGTAAATTCTTTCGAGAAGTAAAACTCTAACTCTAAATTTTAAATAATTACATGCATAAAAACGACTTAAATATGCAATCTCATTTAAAACATAACTTCTTACTATTAGCTCAGGGAGTCATAAGGATGATTTACCCTCTCAGAGTCATAAGGGTGTTGTCTGTAGGCTGAGTATTGGGTGATAAGGTTTGACTTTATGCGGAGTGATAAGGTTTGATTTTGTATATATTCTTTCCCAACTGAATGATCTTTTGTGGTTAGGATTCTTAGGGTAATTAGTTCCTAGGTGATATTTGTCCATTATTTACTCCTATACTTGGTCATACATTATCATTTTTATATTTAAGTTGTGTGTCTTTAAGCGTAATAATATCTTAAGATTACATCTTTCAAACTCCTTTTTTTTAAGCTTTTCTATCTTGGTATCAGAGAAGTGACGATCTTCTCACCATGGCTTCTTCAAATCTGAACGTTGCCAATTTCGTCACTTTAAAGCTCAAGCAAACAAACTACCCTCTCTGGAGAGAGCAAGTTTTGAGTTTAGCTGAAAGTCAGGAACTGTCAGATCATCTTTCAAGCGGGTTTCACGAGGATCGAAATTTAATACCCTCCCGATCCAATACCGAAAATTACCAACCACAAAGAACTGATACTTTCAAGGCGTGGCAAAAATCAGATAGATTACTTCGTGGATGGATCTATGGAACACTAAGCGAGGAATCACTTGGTCTCGTGATTGGATTAGAAACAGTTCACGCGGTATGGAGCGCATTAAAAGACGCGTATGCCCAAGATTCCCAGGAAAGGGAATTTACTCTCAGACAACAATTAACCTACTTTCGCAAAGAAGAAAGTCGGTCAATCACAGACCATTTGCGTTTGTTTAAAGAGATTTGTGACAATTTAGCTGCAATCGGGAAAAAAGTACCCGATGGGGAGAAAGTTTTCTGTCTCCTCACTAGCCTGGAGACCACAATATGAAACGTTCACAACAACAATGCTCAAACCACCACGACCGACGTACAATGAGTTGGTTTCCCATCTAAAGAATCTCGACCAGCGACGTACTTGGTTTTCACCTCAAACTGAATCCAGTATTGAATCAGTCGCTTCTCATGTGGCCTTTTACGGGCAACAACAGAATCCGCAGAATTCTTATTCGCATCGGCGCCCTAGGTTCAACTCACAAGGGCGTGGTTTTCAAGCTCAGCAGACCTCAGGACAAACCCAAAACAAGGAGTCGTCTTCCTCTCAGCGACGACCTCTACCAGTTAGCGTGAAGAATGGCGCCACCGAACGAGAACGCTATAAGAATGGCGTTTGCAATCTTTGCGGCGAGAGAAGACACGTAGCCAAAATCTGCTGGTGGATACCACAAGATAAGCCGAATCCTCCTCCCCAGGCCCTTACTGCTCTCACGTTGGACAATGATGTCATTGATACAGACTGGATTGCGGACTCTGGCGCATCAAACCATATGACGGTAACAAAAAGTTATTAAACCAAATGGGTAATTATTATGGGTGACTCCATAGCTATAGGAGATGGAACATTCCTTTCCATTGATGGTGTTGAGTGCGCATCCATAAAACAGAAAAATACTTTACCAATTTGAATGTTTTATGCATCACCTTTAAAACAAAATTTGTTATCTGTTGGACAATTAACGAGATGAGTATTACATTAATTGCGAATTTTCTAATGTTTCATTTTGTTAAGGACAAACAAAGCGGATGATCTTATTGCGAGGACCGCGGAACAATAATCTTTACATTACATGCAGGATTTCCAAAGCGTATTTTGCTAATCGACTTAAGACTGTTACAGCTGACATTTGGCATCAACGATTAGGACATCCCCAATCTTCTGCTATTTCTACTTTATCTAATAAGAACCTTATTGATGTAAAAGGTTCCTTGCATTCTAAATCTTTCTGTGATAGTTGTCAGTTAGGCAAGTTGAGTAAAATTCCTTTTCTTTGTCAACAAATAAAAATCTCATTATGTTTGAGAAAGTTCATTGTGATCTTTGGGTCCACCTACATTATGTCCTTTGCAAAATTTAAATACTATGCATGTTTAGTGGATGACTATTCTAAATATTCATGGCTAATACCTTTGAGGACAAAATCTGAATTTTTTGTTGCCTTTAAAGCTTTTGAACAATATGTGCTTCGCCAATTTGGGCAGAAAATTAAGATTTTCCACTCTGACGGCGGAGGTGAGTTTCTAAACAATGCTTTATCTTCGCATTTTCTTTCCTAGGGTATTAAGCATCAAGTGTCATGTCCGTATACCTGAACAAACAGGTGCTGTTGAACGACGGCACCGTGTAATTCGTGAATTAGGTCTAACTATGATGTATCATAGCCATATGCCATTGTCTATGTGGGTAGAGGCATTTCGATCGCTGTTTTTTAATGAATAGGTTACCTACTTACATTACAGGAGGAGAGACACCTTACTTCAAGTTGCATGGTTCTCATTTAATTATTGCTCCTTACAGCGTATTTGGATCAAAATGTTTTCCATATATATGGGACACAAAGCGTCATAAGTTTGATCCTAAGTCTTGCTTGTGTGTTTATTGGCTATAGTGAAAATATAAGGGATACAAATGTCTGAATCCTAAAACCAAGAAAATTATCATATCGCGTCATGTTAAGTTTGATGAAACTGTTTTTCCCTATAAGTCTGCGTCTTCTGATAAACATTTTGCTGTTCAAATTATAAATTCGTGGTTACCACCTGCTGTGACTAACACTTTGGCAATCAGTTCTGATGGTAGTACAGGTAACTTCTCACATTCAATTTGAGCAAGGCGTGATTGTGAGTGAAGGTGCATGCATCTTTAGATCAATCGCCACTTTTATACCACCCCACGCCACTCCAAGACCTGATTACGGGCGCGGTTTACGCTCACCGCTAATTCGCATACGGCTTACGCTACAACACTGCTGCGAGCGTGATTGTGTTGACCCGGCCGTTCCTACCGCCACGGCGAGTCACGAGAACATGGTTGTCTCATCCCAACAAATCCTAACACCATCGAGCGAGCAAGGAGAACCTCGAGACTCCACCAACGCCGAAAGTACAACGTCTGAGCGATTGTCACCAATGGTCGCAGCTTGATTCTGATTCAATAATGCGCTCTCGATTTCCGTGTTCAGAGAACACGCCAACAACTTCGATAACAAATGTTCTTGATCGCCATACACCAAATCTCAGCGTGACAACGGCGAGGAAAATTAAAGCACATCTGTTGAACAACTTGATTGAGGCGAGCACCTCGTCATTCGATGGTGACTAGGTCCCAATCGGTATTATAAAGCCCAATCCCGTTATGCTTTGCATGTCTGTTGCTTCCAATGTACCATCGAACCTAGATCGTAAAAGTGCTCTTGCACACGTTTGGTTGAAACAAGCCATGCTTGAAGAGTATAACGCCCTACGTCTAATCACACTGGACCTTAGTTCCACGACCCGCAAATGTAAATGTCATAGGTTGCAAATGGGTCATAAAGCTAAGCTCAACTCGATGGAACTTTAGATGGGTTGAAAGCTCGAACTTGTAGCCAAGGGTTTCTTGACTTGATGGTGTTGATTACACCAAACATTTTCTCTGTGATTAAGCACGGAACCATTAGATTAATTCTCACAGTTGCTTTAGCGGGCATTGTGTCGACAATTGGATGTTAAAACGCGTTTTGCATGGCTTTATAATCGAGGACATCTATATGGATCAACAGCACGGAATTACAGATCCAAAATATCGATCATGTGTGTAGCTCCAACGAGCCTTGTATGGTTTGAAACAGGCCCTAGAGCACGGTTTGATCGGTGATACTTTTTGATTGACTATGGTTTTGTTTGTAGTTTGCGAGATCCTTCTTTGTTTGTCCACACACCTCCATTGGTATATTGGTCCTTCTTATTTATGTAGATGATATGTTGTTAAGGGTCTTCTATGGCTCTAGTTCAAACTTTTTTGCGAGTTTTAAGCATTGAGTTTTCTATGAAGGACCTTGGGCGCTACACCATTTTCTCGCATTCAAGTACACTCCACGTAAACTGGTTTACATTTGAATCAATCACGATATGCCTATTCCATTTTGGAGCAGGCACAAATGGTGGATCTGTCAACCCATGCCGACTCTCTAGTTCAACGAGTTGATCTTACTTGGATACCACACCTCTTAGTGATCCAACACACTTTCGTGGTCTTGTTGGCTCATCGATGATTAACACTAACTCGTCCGGATTTGTCTTATAGTGTTAATTTTGTTTCTCAATTTATGCAGCATCCTACTATGTCTCACTTCAAATGTCTTCGTCGTATTTTACGTTACTTAAAAGGAACAATACATTATGGCCTTTCATTTTCATAGATACATCACTTGTTCTTAGTGCTTTTTCAGATGCGATTGGTAATTTGTCAGACCACACAGCCGTTCCACTACTGGGATCTTGTACATTTCTCGCTCAAATATCATTTCTTGGTGTGCCAAAAACAACAAACAGTTGCTGCTTTCAAGCGAAAGCGAGAATATCGTTCTTTGGCTCACGCACCGCCGAGCTCACTTGGCTAGGCTACATCTTGGGCGACTTAGCATTCAACCCACACGACCGCCAGTATTGTATGGCGATAATCTTAGTGCGTTGCACTTGACTGTAAATCCGGTTTTACACACAAGGAGTAAGCATGTGGCTTTGGATTATCACTATGTCAGAGAACGTATTGCTCAAGGAGTTCTAATCACGAAATACATTCCATCAGCATATCAAATCGTTGATATATTTACAAAATCCATGACGAAAGCTCGCCTAGCACAATTTCGACGCAAACTATGCCTTTTCCC
Organism: Erythroxylum novogranatense; assembly: GCA_029891385.1. Classification (NCBI taxonomy): domain Eukaryota; kingdom Viridiplantae; phylum Streptophyta; class Magnoliopsida; order Malpighiales; family Erythroxylaceae; genus Erythroxylum; species Erythroxylum novogranatense. The sequence goes on along the minus strand of CM057230.1, from coordinate 26,817,907 downwards.
TGGCCATAGTTTGAGGGGGGATATTAGCTCAGGGAGTCATAAGGATGATTTACCCTCTCCGGAGTCATAAGGGTGTTGTGCTGTAGGCTAGAGTATTGGAGTGATAAGGTTTGACTTTGTACGGAGTGATAAGGTTTGATTTTGTATATATTCTTTCCCAACTGAATGATCTTTTGTGGTTAGGATTCTTAGGGTAATTAGTTCCCTGCCGGTGATATTTGTCCATTATTTACTCCTATACTTCGGTCACTTCTGTTATCATTTTTTATATTTAAGTTGTGTGTACTGCAAACGTAATAATATCTTAAGATTACATCTTTCAAACTCCTTTTTTTTAAGCTTTTCTATCTCTTACTAATTCACCGACACCGTGAAGGTACATTTGAAATAGCCTTCACTTTAGAAGTTCCAAACCACCCTTTTCATCTATGTTTACTGTAATGATATTGTTGGAAGTGACGATTCGAATAAGTTTAATGCTGAAAAGTCGGAAGCTAGATGCCTGACCTACTCTAATTTTCAGATTCGGCAAAATCAATGGTCACAACCGACGGCACATTAATTATTTCATACGAAAGTCGTAGAGCGAGGACCATCATTTCATATTAAATGACGCAGAATCGAAGACTCGTCGGTGTCTTGCTACAGGAATCTGCTTTTCTCCAAATGGCTCGAGCTAAGTTATTCTTAGAGATTTTTCAAGAATCTTTAAATATTAGCTTATATTAATTCATATAATTTTTGCAAGCCTCAATTACTTAAATTTCTGAATTTATTTAAAACTATTGATTTACAATTATTGTGGACATGATAGGGTATATAACCGAACAAGTGTTAAAGTTAGTGCAAAGAGACTGAGAGAAACCTTCTTGGATGATTTTGACAGGGGATGTCAGGTTTTGCTGCGCACATCATGAACCACAGAGGAGTTTTTGTTGTACTCAATCAAAACAGTCTAATTTCCTGAAGCTCTCTATCTGGAACTGCGGTACATAAGAGTGTTGCAACTTGCAAAGCCAAAGATGGGAATTTTTCAGCGGCGAGCGACTTGTGTGGTGGAAGAACAATCCGGTGACGTGGGAATTTGTACTGATTCTTATTTCACCACTGTTGTTGGGATGGGAGGAAGGTCCGTGTCCGCCACTCTTGTGGGCACATCCACAATACCATGGACGTTTTGGTTTTGCATTGAGACAAGTTGTGGTCAGAATACACCCATCTCTATTTGTTGTTCTTAATCTCCGTGGCACAGAGGGTTAAAGTCTTTCTTTTTAATTATTATTTTAACGTATATAAAATAAACTATTCAGTATTATAAATAATTTAATTAACTTAATATCAACTCGCTCTTAATTAATAATTATTTTAAAAATTTAAATAAATTACAAACTTTTTTCTTACCTCGATTCAAAGAAGCGACTATTTGGATTGGGAGCCGAAGCCTTTTACTTCTTATCTCAATTATGAGGACGCCCACAGACTTGGTGGAGCCGAGTCTAGCGTTTGGTCTTGTCGAAGTTGACGTCCGGCAGCACGATTTGGCGGAATATATCCTCTGTTTCGTTAGATTCTGTTCTATTTCGTTCTCACTGTTTTTATCCACCCAATAAATGAGATGGACGGATAAAAATACATCCAAAATGACTCGTATTAAAATAAAATCTCTTGTACTCCAGTGGTTTAGATTAGATCCTAAAGGTCAGAGAACCAATTAATATGCTTAGTTGCAACTTGCAAGAAGGGTACCAAAAATCTGACCTATCACGATTGAATTTAGATCAAAGTTGAAGAAAGGTAACCATGGTTGTCAGAAAAAGAGATGATTATTCCTCCGGCCCCCTTAACATATTCTAAGATGGTTATTAAACGCATGACAATAGCTTTTGGCATATCAGTAAAAATCAACATCTTTAATATAACTAGTTTGATTTGTTTGAAGCTGGACTACCGCCTTGTTAATATCAGTCTAATTATTTATTAGAGTTTTATTATTTGTGCATTGACCAATGTTATAAATATCATCTAGGGTTGATCTTAGATTGAACTTTATAATAAAACTATATCGAGTCTTTAGTTATCTAAGATGCTTAGTTTTGATTTTTAAATTTATGAAATAGTCTTAAACTTTTTAAAATTGCAAAATAATTATATTGGTATATTATACAATTGTCTTGTATAATATCAACCATCTTTCAAAAATCTTAATAATAAATAATAATGACAATTAATATGAAATAACAATAATTTTAAATATTTTACATATAAATAATAACAACAATTAATATAAATAAAGACAATTATCATCATATAATTATAAAATTAAGATAATACAAAGTATTTAAAATATTACAATAATACAAAAATATTTTGTAAATTTATAAAATTGTCCCTAATTTTTAAAAATTACAAAATAGTCCATTGTAATAATGTAAAGTTGTAGATTATTTAATTTAGTTTTTTGTATATATCTTATTCATTTTAGTTTTATATATCTTTATTTTATTTTAATTATTTCTTTATATCATAATTATCTATATATAATATATATCAATATATAATAATTATCTAACTATAATAATTAATTGTAAAATAATGAAAATAATTTAAAATTTTGAATTATTAATTATTTTTATTTTATCAAAATTTTGAATTATTTTTTAGAATTGTTGTTTCTTCACATTCCATTTCATTTTACATTTAATTAGACATAATCACAATTTAATTTAATATATAAAATTAATTTAAATATAATTAATAAATACAATTAATTTTAAAATATATAAATTTTGATTTAATAATTGAAAATATATAAAATAAATATTAGTTTATAAATAATAATTTTAAAATTATTTATTTTGAAAATAAAATATTTTTATTAATACTTTATTAATAAATATTATATAAAATATTAAAATAAATTTAAATAAAATAATTTATTAGTAATTAAAATAAAATATTTTATTTTTAAGTTTTATTTAATTTATAATTATTATTAGTAATAAAATATTTATTATTATTTTAAAAGTTTGAAAAGAAAGGAGGGAAGGAGAGGAGGAAGAGATTTTGAAAATTTTTGAAATTTTGCAAAAAACTCCCAATTTTTAAAATTTTCGATCTGGCACGTATTTTGAATACTGCGTAGATCTTGTATACCTAAGCGATGCGATACAAAATTTTATACATCGGTATAGACATATAAATATTAACACATATTCTATTTCTATATAAATATTAATGTTAATAGTAATTCCTATCTTCTTTTCACGTTTTAGATTTTTAAAACGGTGAAGACTTTTTGTAATTTTCTTTTGTAACCACTAGTTTAAAGGGAGAGGAGAGAATTAAAATTCCTTTTAACTCTAATTTTCTTAATCCCACAATCAATCCAACAAATTATCTTGGCCATTCTTGAAAATAATCGATTATCTCCCACTTAGTTGATGTTGTGATCGGTGTTATAGATTTCATACCGTTCGGTGATATCTGACCGGAAGGTATCATCTTGGTCGAAAAAGCGCAAAATTAGTAAATTTCGATATCGGCCTCAAATATCGGTCAATACCGATCGAGCAAAAATTTGGTAGATCTAGTAAGTTTCAAAATTTGCAAGGACTAAATTGCAATTTTGAAACTTAACCTAAAACTACCCCAGACTCGATTGCTTCGTCTACCTCTATTATCGCGATCTCTCTCTCTCCTCATGACTCTCCCTCCCTCGTCTCCTCCTCGACCATCTGGCCGTCGGCGTCCCCATGCAAGTTCGACTTCCTTGACTTGGCTGAGCCTTGGCGTGGCGTCGGTTGAAGTCTTGAAGTTGAAGAGGCCATGTCTTCGTCTTCCTCCACACCGCAGCACGTCGTTGCCGTCCATCGCAGTCACACCACACCCGCACCGTCCGTCGCACCTCAAATGCACCACCAAGACACCAACCCCTCTCCGACCTGATGTCAACTCGAAGACTCGATTGTTTGGGTGTGTGTTTTCGATTTTTTTTCATTTTACGTCGCATTTTGAATCTTTGATTGTGTTGGTCCGTTGGATGATGGATTTGTAAACGATCTAGAAGGGGGTTGAATAGATCTTTAAAGCTTTTTGAAAAATTCTACAATAAAATCAGAAGTTAATTCACACAATAATAATTTAAACAAATTTAAATGTAAAAAGTAGGGAAGAAGAGCAAACACTATTTTTATAGAGGTTCGGTGCTAAGACCTACGTCCTCTACCTAAGCTCCCACTTAAGATTTGACAAACCACTTTTGCCAACTTTTAGTTTAGTGTGAACTCTTACAATACCACTTGATTTCGGCTCAAGTTACCTTTACAATCGATTTGTTTTAAAAGACAAATCCTACCAACACCACTTGATTTCCGGCTCAAGCTACCTTTACAATTGATTTGTCTTCCGGCACAAATCCTACCTCACAAGTGATTCTCCTCTAATCACTCAACTCACAATAATCACAATGATAGAAAATCGAAATGCTAACTCTCGATGCGGATGAATGGAATTAAGACCAAGCTAAGAGTAGTATGAGAACAAATTCTTGGAACTATAGTAGTATATTTTGATTTTTGCGTTCCTACCATTTCCCTTGATGTTTCTCTATTTATTTGCAGGCTAAAGGATGATTATAGACGTTGGGGATGTCCACTATTCGTTGTTGATTGATCATAGACCTTGCTAAATTATTTCCTTTCTATTTCTGAATGATTGACTTCGTCAGAATCAGTTTGTTGTACTCGTGTAAGTCGACTTTTAGTGGAGTGTAAGTGGACTTGTAACAACGATTTTAAATAAAACTTTATCTCCTCTCTTCATAAGTCGACTTATGCAGTGTAAGTCGACTTGTAACCTTCGATAAGTCGACTTATAGTCTATTAGTCGACTTGTGTTGTTCTTAACCTGACAGATCTTGATATATTAATCGACTTATGATTTACTAGTCGACTTATGTTGACTTCAACGGTTATATTCAATCAAATCTTCTATAATCTTCATGTTTAATGTCTCTAGCATGATGAAGATTATTTCCTTCTTGATTTCACTATGATTTATGTCTTGCCCATTCAAGATTGATGCAGCCTTGATGTTTTTTAATCCAAATCATCTGAAATAATTTCTTAACCAAATCTATACATTTTATTATTATCAAAACATAAGTGGGATTTAATTTGTCAACCACCATTGGTCCAACAATCTCCCCATTTTTATAATGACAAAACACTTAGAAATTGTTTAAAATGAGAACAAAGAAACATTGATCAAGGTTTTATGCCTTGTCATTTTGGTTAGAAGTCTTCCCTTAATCGTATAAATCATTGAATTTAATAACCTTGTAAGATCAAATTCATAAAAGTAATTTGAAATTAAGATAGACTCAATTCAAAGACAATTTAACATACATACTCCTCCATAATCAAGTAGCTAAAGAATATCCAATTTTCCATTTTACTCCCCATTTTGTCATAATCAAAACAACTAATACAAACCAACAATTACTCGACTTATACTTCAATTAGTCATTGGAATATTTCTAAACTCCAGAAAATCACATTTTAGCCTAAACGTAGATCATAATGATGTATTCTCAAATGGAATTGCAGATTTTCCTAATATCTTGACCATTTTGTTTGTCTGCTAGAGTATGCAAAAAAAATCAATCAACCAATAGAATTCAAATCACACATACTAAGTTTCAATTTAATGTTCACAAACACTTTTCATTAAAAGAACTATCATAATGTTAAACAACAATATATGTATCTCAAACCAATGAAAGCAACATTTTCATCTTTCTTAACCATACAATGAGATTATTCAAATATCACATAAAATTCATATCACATAATTGAGAGACACTTAGCAAATTATGTTTCAAGCCATCAACAACCAATACATTGTCAATAGTAGGCAAGGTTCCTTACCCACTTTATCAACACTAATAACTTTACCTTTGTTGTTGTCTCTAAATGTGACATATCCTAGATTCTTTGGTTAGATTTCTGCAAATAAGTTCTTATCTCCACTCATATGCTTTGAACATCCACTATCAATGTACCATGTGCTTTGTGGATTTTCATTCCTTCTTGTACTACAACTGAAACATTCTTTATTCTCATTGGTACCAAGCCATTTTGGGTCCATTTTGGTTAGTCATATAAACCACATTAGGAGGTGTTGTACCTTTTACCACCTAGTTTTCTTCACATTAATACATCTTCTAATACTTTTGCATGCAATTTCTATATGACCATCTTTTAAGCATCTAGCACATTTAGCAATTTTGCCATCTTTAGTGAATTTAGAAATCAAGGAACAATCTTTATTAAAGGGATCATATCCTAATCCATGTTTAGAAATTGAATATCTTTGCAAAGATAACAAGTTTTCAAACTTTTTGTTTCTATTAGCAAATTTTCCAATCACATAAGAAAATTCCTTTCTAATTCTATCAAGCTCACAAGTAAGATTTTCTTTTTCAGTAAGGCATGTAGAGTGGTCTTCCTTAGAGCGATCTAAATCATCAATAGTCTCATGCAAGACATTATTTTCAGCAACAAGATCTCTTATTTTCTTTCTCAACCTCTTGTTGATTTCAATAGTTTCTTCAAAATCAATTTGTAAATCATTAAAGGAATCTCTAAGATCTTGGTCAATGAAAGTTACCTCATCTTCATCACCACTTGTCAAGGAGCTACTTGCCATAAGAGCTAAGTTGTTTTCATCATTGCTTTGGTAAGCTTCTTCATCATCACTCCAAGTGGCTACTAGGCTAGCTTTCTTTTTTTCTTTGTCATATTTGTCATTTTTCTGAAAATTTGAAGTAAAGGATGAGCTTTTGCATTCTCTAGCATGATGTACTTCTTTGCTCTTCTTTTCTTCATAGCCCTTAGACCTTCTTTCCATGGTGTACTTCTTTCTTTCTTCATTTCTACCACCACGTAATTCTTTCCTCCTATTTTTTAGTAGTCCTTTGAACTTTCTCAAGTTTCTGGCGTACATTGTTATTTCTTCATCTTCATCTATTTCTTCATCGCTTCCATCAAGAGAAGAAACATTAGCTTTTAAAGCAATTGACTTTTGTGATTTACCTCTTCCTCCTCTTGATTTGAGAATGATCTCATAATTTATGAGAGATCCCACCAAGGCGTTGAATTCCAGATGATTGAGATTCTTAGATTCCATAATGGCTATGACTTGTGAGTCACATTCTTTCGGTAATGAACGTAGAATCTTTTTCACCTTCTCGCTATCCGTCATGAGCTTTCCAAGATTTCCTAATCTATTGATAATTTCTACAAAGCGATCAAGCATAGTAGAAATAGTCTCACCTTCCTTCATGACAATCATTTCATAGTCATGAAGTAGCGTGTTGATCTTTGTTTCTCGAACTTGGTTGGTTCCTTCGTGAGTAATGTGTAGCCTCTCCACATTTCTTTAGCACTTCGTACATGAATTCACTCGATTTCTTTCCTCAACCGTGAGAGCACAATATATCAATTTCATAGCTTTTGCGTTTATGTATGCTTGCTTCCAATCATTGTCGTCATATTCCAGCTCCGTTTTCATCTCGCCATTTTCTTTCAATGGAGCTTGTGGATCGAAAATGATAATCTTCCAGTATTCTACTCCTTCGCTTATAATATGATATTTCATAGAATTTTTTCAAGAAGAGTAATTAGTGCCATTAAACAAAGGAGGCGATTATTAGTGTTACCTTCTTTTAGATTGTTGTGTGCCATCCTAGATACTTCTACTCGATACCAATTGTAAACGATCTAGAAGGGGTTAAATATATCTTTAAAGCTTTTGAAAAATTCTGCAATAAAATCATAAGTTAATTCACACAATAATAATTTAAACAAATTTAAATTTAAAAAGTATGGAAGAAGAGCAAACACTGTTTTTATAGAGATTCGGTGCTAAGACCTACGTCCTCTACCTAAGCTCCCACTTAGGATTTGACAAACCATTTTACTGCACACTTTTTAGTTTAGTGTGAACTCTTACAATACCACTTGATTTTCGGATCAAGCTACCTTTACAACTGATTTGTTTTCGGCACAAATCCTACCAACACCACTTGATTTCCAGCTCAAGCTACCTTTACAATTGATTTGTCTTCCGGCACAAATCCTACCTCACAAGTGATTCTCCTCTAATCACTCAACTCACAATAATCACAATGATAGAAAATCGAAATGCTAACTCTCAGTACAGATGAATGGAATTAAGACCAAGCTAAGAGTAGTATGAGAAAAAAATCTTAGAACTATAGTCGTATATTTTGATTTTTGCGTTCCTACCATTTCCCTTGATGTTTCTCTATTTATTTGCAGGCTAAAGGATGATTATAGACGTTGGGGATGTCCGCTATCCGTTGTTGATTGATCATAGACCTTGCTAAATTATTTCCTTTCCATTTCTAAATGATTGACTTCGTCAGAATCAGTTTGCTGTACTCGTAAGTTGACTTGTCGTGGAGTGTAAGTGGACTTGTAACAACGATTTTAAATAAAACTTTATCTCCGCTCTTCATAAGTCGACTTATGCACATCACTTGTAACCTTCGATAAGTCGACTTATAGTCTATTAGTCGACTTGTGTTGTTCTCAACCTGACAGATCTTGATATATTAGTCAACTTATGATTTACTAGTCGACTTATGTTGGCTTCAACGGTTATATTCAATCAAATCTTCTATAATCTTCATGTTTAATGACTTTGGCATGATGAAGATTATTTCCTTCTTGATTTTACCATGATTTATGTCTTGCCCATTCAAGATTGATGCAGCCTTGATGTTTTTTAATTCAAATCACCTTAAATAATTTATTAACCAATTCTATACATTTTATTATTATCAAAACATAAGTGAGATTTAATTTGTCAACCACCATTGGTCCAACAGGATTTGTGATGTGTATGCTCGGTGTTGGATGGTGGATTTTGGGTAAGAAGTTTTGTGTCGTGTACGTTCGGTGTTGGATTGGATGGTGGATTTGGGTAAGAAATTTTACGTGGATGTTGGATTTTGGGAATGGATATTGAAGTTGAAAATCATGAATGGGTTTTGTGAATTGTTCAACTGAAATTGGATTTGGATTTTGAAGTGGAATGTATAAATTTTTTGGCTTGTGATTTACGATGATATTGAATTATTGATGAATGAGATTGAGTTGAGTACTTGAGCTTGAGTTGAGAATTTGAGATGTTGAGTTTAATTGTTCATGTATTTTATTTAATGATAATTTGGTTATGGCAGTGAGGTGAGGTGAGGTGAAGGTGAGGGACTCAGTGTTAAAGTTAAAGTGTTGATGGAGATTAATTGATTGTTAAAATTGAAAGTTGATAATCAACATTTAAAACCTACATGTAAAATTGATAACCAAATGTGAAATTAATAATTAAATGTGAAATTGTAAAATTGATAATCAAAATTGGTAAATTCGAAAAGCTTAAATCATTAATTGACACATTCTTAATATTTGTGAAATGGTAATTTATTTTTAATATTTGGGTATTAAATTTAGGTAAATAATTAGTTGAATATAAAATTAAGCAATTAGAATTAATAATAATCCGATTGTAGTTAGTGATAGTATTTGTCTATTTGAGTATTAGTTTTAGCTAGGTAAATAATTAATTGACTATAAAGATGTTGAACTTTAATGAAATGGTAATATATATGTGCAGGTATCGTAAATATTTATAATTGGTAATGTGTGAAGTACAAACTACAAAGTAGTGATGTAATAAATATTTCTAAAAAACTATTTGTTATCAAATTGTGATTTGTGAATATGTTGTACACTTGTAGATTCCAATCATTTATACTTACAGTTATTAATGTCGATTAAGAATTATAAAACAACATATATATTTAAGAGCGAAATATAAAATCATGTATATAATATTGTGGTTGGTTAGAAATGAAATTATGAATATTTTGTGATTGTTAGGATTGGAAATTGTTGGAAATTGAATGAAATGGAAATAGAATTATGATTGTTTTGTAATTGTTGAAATTGCAAATTGTTGGAAATAGAAATAAAATTATGAATGTTTTGTGATTGTTGAGATTGGAAATTATTGAAAATGGTTAGGAATGGAAATAAAATTATGAATGTTTTGTGATTATTGTACTTGAAAATTGTTGTAAATGGAATGGAATAGAAATAGAATTATGATTGTTTTGTAATTGTTGAAATTACAAATTGTAGGAAATAGAAATGGAATTATGAATGTTTGTGATTGTTGGGATTGGAAATTGCTGGAAATTATTAGGAATGGAAATGAAATTATGAATATTTTGTGATTGTTGTAATTGAAAATTGTTGTAAATGGGATGGAATGGAAATAAAATTATGATTATTTTGTAATTGTTGAAATTGTAAATTGTTGAAAATAGAAATGGAATGATGAATGTTTTATGATTGTTGGTATTGGAAATTGTTGGAAATTGTTAGGAATGGAAATGAAATTATGAATGCTTTGTGATTGTTGTAATTGGAAATTGTTGTAAATGGGATGGAATGGAAATGAAAGTATGATTATTTTGTACTTGTTGAAAATAGAAATAGAATTATGAGTGTTTTGTGATTGTTGTAATTGAAAATTATTGTAAATGGGAGGGAATGGGAATTATATTATAATTGTTGAAATTGCAATTTGTTGGAAATAAAAATAGAATTATGAGTATTTTGTGGTTGTTGGGATTGAAAATTGTTAGGAATGGAAATTGTTGGAGTATGTTTTATTTTGTGTTATTATATATGTTAAATGTTTTGACTTGTTAGCTTTTGACTTATAATGAATTGTGTTCCTTGAAATTGAATTGTATGTAATGTAATCATACAGAATGAGTTATATTATATAAGATAGATATGCAAATTGTCATTGTGTCTTGAAATTATATGTTATTTATTTTTTGTATGCAGTAAATGAAAGGAAGTTCGAATACTCCTGATCAACCTACTTCTGGAAGATACAACGATCCAGCTTGAGCTCACGCTGGTACGATTCCCAATCAAAAGAGTTATATCATTTGTTTGTTTTGTAACAAGCATTTGAAAGGTGGAAGAATCACTCGATTGAAAAAGCATTTAACTGGAGTTAAAAGAGATGTGGAAGCGTGTAAAAAAGTAAGTCATGATGTGAAGTAGCAGATGAAAACATTGCTTGATGAACATCAATTTGAAAAAGATACAAGGGGAAGATTGAATTTTGAAATTGGAAGTGGAAGTTCGTTTTCTAGTTTCCGTGGTGATTATGAAAATATTGAAGGTGGAAGTGGTAGTGGTAGTGGTACTAAATCTTGGTAGTGTTCCATCTCGGGATCATGAATAATCGATGTGAGGAAGAGAAGAAGGCGGTGACTAGTTTCTTTACACCACGAACAACTCTTGGAGCCCAACCTTCACTCGTAGTGTAATACAATCAAGAGATCGACTCATAATGTCGATATAGCATTTATGCTACTCACAATGTCTATATAGCTTGTTTGAATGAGGCTATATCATCATCAATGCTTAATTGCATTTATATTCAAGTGGGTAAACTGCATAATCATCTAAAAGAGTTGGTCTTTTCTCCCTTACTGATTTGCATAATGTTATTTCCGGTGGTTCGTCTATCGCTTGCTCATTTATGACTTGTATATCATTAGTTGGTTCATCATCTACGTGTTCTTATTGTGGGTTTTAAATACTAATTTATTGTTCCAATATGTTGTGTGACTGTAATACAACAAAAGGATCAATAACATGAGTAGAAATACTACGTGTAGGAGTTTCTGTATGAATCTCTCGAATAGCCACCTTTTGTAGTTCCCAACTCCCACTAAATTGGCTTGAATTGTGGTTAAGACAGTAAAACATGTACTATTTTGACTTTTTGAGATAGTCGATGAAGTTACTACTAATGGTCTCAACATTAAGCTTTAGGGATGTCAGACTGACCCGTGCTTAATCTATTGATAGGACTTTCAACTCGAACTAGGGTTGTCGTGACCTAACTCGAGGCCGATGGGTAACAAAAATAACATCGTTTTGTTTTTGTTAAAAATAAAAACGGGCTAGACTCAAGTTGGGCTAGGTCTATACCATTGCCATTCCTATTAAGCTTCTTGTCAAGTGAATTATATGCTCTTACTTTTCTTTGGGCGGTCCCAAATGTAAAGGTATCTTGAACTATGTTTTTTCTTCTATACATAGTTCATAAGTAGTCTTAGAAGCTGTCATAGTTAAACAAATAATGTATACATCCACAGGATAAAGATATAGTGTTGTAGCATACTCTTGTATATATACATAAGAGTGTGATTTAGCCTTTCAACTATATTATTTTGTTATAGTATACGGGTATTATATATTGTGCACATATATCTCAAATATCCTATCATGTATGCATAAACGATTATAAATGCATAATTAAATGTTTAAATATATTTTCAAACTAGGTTACTTTATTGACTAACAAACTTTTCATACAATAGACATTTAATTGGCTAAGTTAATACAAAACTGTGAACCAATTCCTTTTGAGAGGTAAACCAAAAACCTCAAATGCGAAATTGGCATCATCTATTTGCTTATATTTTTATTATCATATACCATAATCAAATAACCACATTCACAAGATAAAAAGAAAGCATAAACATAATAGTAGGCTTTAGTGTTAAAAATGATAGAATCAACAGTATTCGCAGCGGAAGCAAGCCAGGATCGGAAATATGTATACAGGCAAACTAATCATAAGAATTGAGACAAGACAAATTTGTTAAAGCACACAATCGCTAACTGATCTTCTTTCCACATAAAATTATTTTCGCAAATCTTCTTATCCTTACGATCTTTTATCGTGTAACCTTAATTGTTTCGTAACCCTTATTTACGGGATGAAAGCATAGATCATATGTTTCGGAGAGCTTCATTTTCTCTTTATATTTTCCAATAGATACCTCTCTCCTTTTCGCATAAGCGATGAATTGATATTCTTATACGATTTTTTTTCTTTTATATGTAATTTGTAATTTAAATCAGCATTTTTCTATTTAATTCAAAATATTCATAAATAAAAATTTTGGATTAAAATAATCATTGCTTATTTAAATTACAAATAACTACTAATAGTCCAAACAATTAAGGCATGACATGGACATGAAAAAAATTAATAAGACTAAAATTATAATAAGAATATATAGAGATCGGTATATTCTTATTATAATTAATCATTAATTATTTCATTAAAATTTATGATTGAACCCTTATTAATTTTAACTTTTCACAACATAATAAATTATGTTTCCCCATATTAAGATTACAAATGCTTGTCAAATAAAATAAATTCTTGACAATTTATTTAAATAACAATTTTAATCTTTAAGATTGTCGCTTAACTTATTTCATGTGTCGGATTAAAAATTCACTGTAGGGTTCACACAATAAAATCTTATAAGCTTATTTAAAGTGCATCATTATTCTCTATACTGAGACATGGATTCTATCATTAATCAATATTTCACAAATACAAATTACATTTGTCCAATTTACTAAGTATTATTGTCCCGATAATTGAAACTCACTCTTTAATGAATTAAAGCACAAGACAATGTATATTTGCTCATATTAACTAAATCAAGATTAATAACATAAATCTTATTTCTTAAGTCCTCAAGAATATATTTTAATAGTCAAGATAAAATAACCGTTTTTAACTTGGTCCGATTAGATACATACAGAATGTATTAACATATATTCATATTATGAAAATCTTTAATTGAATACAATTAAATAATTGTTAAAAAACATCCGAAAATTATACTATTATTTTTGCATGGTTAATAGTATATATCTATAAAAAAAACTCATAAATGTGGCAAGAAATGCATGGTTTTGTGGGGTGTTTGAAAAAAATGCACAATCCTGTAGAGTTTATAGTGGACTCCATAATGTGAGAGTGAGACTAACATTTTTAGATTTTCTTTTTTAAGCTCCATCGTTCTTTTCTAAAATAAACTCTAACTTTGATGCTTCACATGCTTTACAATACTGAAATGTTAGTTTTGAAAAGACGTATGACAATGGACTCGGAGAATTAAGTTTTGAGAGACGCATGACAACGGACTCGGAGAAATTGCAAAAGCCATGGGCAAGCCAAGCCATAAGTGCGTGCATTCCAAATGTTGCCCTTTCTTTCAATGAACATATAAGATAAATTGTTCATAATGATAAGCCATTCTTGGAATCGTCTGAACGAGTTTAAAACATTGACAATGATCTTTTCGTCATTTTCTCCAAGTTCTTTCTCATAAACAATAATAGACAATACTTTACTAGTTTCTTTTCACATGCTTTAGTATTTTACTAATGTAGTAACGTTCACCAGTTCCTTTCAGAAAATATAAATGTTTTATCGGATTTTAAGTAGATAAATAGATATTTAACTATTCTCAGTTTGATATTCGTCCAATTTTAAAACAATGTTAAGAGTTACGTGTGTTAATCAATTCCTACAATCATATGCCAATTGAAAAATAAAAATATTCAGTCCTAAATCATACGAAACTACATTTTCTATTTCTATATAAACAATAATATTAATAAAACTCACCTTAATTTATGGTTATTTTATATCTTTACTAGTAATAAATTAGAGTTTTTTCTTATGAATTTTCTGTCTTTCTTTTCTACTTTTCAGTTTTTCTGATGATCAAGTAATGTTTTAAAGCCGAGTCAAAAGTTTAAGGTTTAAAAATTTTATTAAGATTAAACTATCATGCTAAAAATTGAATAAAATTAAAATTTTGAAATATAATTAAAAAGATTATTCTTATTTATCAAGAAGCTGAAATTTAATTGAAAAAAGATTGCTAAATGAAAATAATCCGTTTATTTTAATTTATAAGAATATATTAATTTATAAAATTAACTTATTAATTAATAAATTAACAGTTTTAACAATAAAATTATTAAATAAATCAAACAAAAAGTTGTTAAAAATTAGATAATTTAGGATTGAATGAATTGAATCGAATTTTGAATCATTATGATAAAAAATAATATAACATTTTTTCCTAATTTCATTGTTTTATCTTTTGCAACCACAATAGAGGAATTTAAAATATCTTCTAACTATAATTTCTTAAAATTCAACAACCATCACATTGATCCAATTTTATTAAAATCAATCAAATAGTTCGCTACTAATTATTAAAATAATCTAACATGATAAATTATTTAGTAAATTGAAAAGTCCAAATTAATTAATATTAACATTTATTTACTTAATGTCAACCATATTTTATAAATATTTTAGAAACATCTTGAAAATCCCTGTTTTCTCCTGGTATTTAAAAGCCGTAAACGTGTAATGGCTTTCCTTATCCGTAAGTATAATCCGTGTAGATTACAGATGAGAGATGAATTTTCAACTGCCGTGCTATCCAAGCACAACATTCCCTTTGATGAATCAGATAACTCTAGTTAGTATATAACTCCGGAAATGAGAAGTCTAGTTAGCCTAGATAAAGACGTGGCTAGTTAAAACATTTCTGGGTTCCTTTGGACCTGGATAAAGACGTGGCCTGCTTTTTGAGTTAACCTATTGGCTCCTTTAGATCTTGAGGAACAATTCTATTTTTGATTCTATTTTTTGTTCGTCCTGTCTCACCCTTATTTTTATCTTATTTTTACAGCTCAGGTTCAGCAGGTTGAAGTCCGGCACAGATTGAGCCCCACTGGCTCTCACCCACGTCTGATTCAACGGGTCGGTTGGAGTCGTTCGCAGTTGGCTGGGGGTCAAGCTCAACATGCGATGGCGGATCTACAGTGGGGCAAGTCCTCATTGCCTCCAATAGATTTCTTTAAAAAATGTACTTTTTAAGTTTGCCTCATAAAAAAATAAAATTTTACTCATATTAAAATTTTGCCCCATTAAAAATAAAATTTTATCTCTATTAAAATTTTGCCCCCACTTAAATTTTTTTTTGGATCCGCCCCTGTCAACATGGATGGGGCTTGTAATACTACTCATCTCACGGCTTCAGCTGACGGTCTTATACGCGACAGTGATGACCGTTGGCGAGGTGAGTTCTCCCAGCTCATTGGTTGGTGCTTCGGCACAGTAAGCGAACTACAGGCGGTTTACAGATCTCCTAGCTTGAAGATTGAGCTTCCATCGGATTGAGCTGGAAATAAACTCGATGAAAGTGCACTAATTCCTGTCCTCTGTGCCTTCCCGTTCTTAGTCGAGCATCCCTCTCGTCATGGGTATACAAGAACTCCTCAACCGGAGCTGGTCTATTGTTCATCGCCATATCTTCCGAGAGAGCAACAAATATACGGATTGGGTCGTCGATTTTATTTGGTGGAGACGACGTTAAGTCACTTATTTTGATGTCTGCCTTTCAAGTCTGTAGACTTCCATAGAGGATATGTTGGGGATCAGTTTTTTCCGACTCATCTAACTTTGATGTTTTCTTTTCCCTTTATAAAAAAAATATGGGTTCGCGTGCCTCAAATTTTCACATATAAACTATAACCGTTTCCTTAAAAAAGGAAAAAAGAAAACCATTCTTGGATTTGCAAAAGTCGTCTGACTACTAATGTTTCCA
This sequence comes from Erythroxylum novogranatense, assembly GCA_029891385.1. NCBI lineage: Eukaryota > Viridiplantae > Streptophyta > Magnoliopsida > Malpighiales > Erythroxylaceae > Erythroxylum > Erythroxylum novogranatense. Next base: position 26,801,289 of record CM057230.1, on the reverse strand, counting down.
AGCCTTTTGAATTGAGTCTTTAGTAAGAAATTCTTTATAAACTACATCTTAAATGCGAAAATGCTAGATTTCAATTCTATAATATTCGGAGAAGTTTTTCGAAGCTGAAAGGAGTGTAAATTTACCGATATCTTCACTAGATTTACTAACCGAAATATGATCAACGTCTTTTTGTTATTTTTTTAAAATGTAAACCTTTAAATGAGTCAAAGTAATTTTATATTTATTAATAATAAAAAACTTTAATTTTATATATAATTTTCATATCGAACTTTTTTATTATAGGTCTGATGTGGGTTTGGTTGATAATGATTTTGATAATTTTTTCTAGACTTCAACCTATTAATCTAAATATTTTATTAATTTACTTTGTTATTTTTATTTGATAAATTACATAACTTAACTAATAAATTATTAAAAATGATAAAATTTAATTAATTGTTGTTCGTCTTTATAGAAAATATCTAACATTAACAACAATAAGTAAATAACAACAATAAATCAATAAAAATTTTGTAAGTTTCGATAATATGCAATATTATTCTTAATTAGAGGTTGTTTTCAATAACTCACATAAAATAAAAATAATTATTTAGATTAAAATTACGTGATAATTTATCACACATTTTATTTCACTTTCTTCCTGGAGCAAGCATCCTATTTTCCACGGGCCAGAACATCGAACTTGATAATCGAGAAACATATTAAATGTTTTGAAAAGCTTCATCGTCATGGACGCCTTTTTTAAGGGAGCAAGTAGAGGATAACGAAAGCTAAGGGGAAAACCTTATCCAGATAATGCTTCTTTCAGCATCCACTCTATTGATAACATTATCAAATATCGCATTGACTCAGCGTCCCCCTGCGATTCAACGTCTCTCCACGCTACAAGGAGGGTGGTTTCGTGCATCCATAATCAATAGATCCCATTCCCAACACACATATGACATATCCCTTGCATTGACTTCAACTTTAAACGCTATCTTCTATACAATTGTTGTTGATAACCATTGTCATCTAGCTAGCATAAATGAAAATAGTGCTTTATATATTATTTCTCTTTTGATTTGATATCAAATTAAAGGAGATCAGATCCTCTGATCAAAGATTGAGACTGACTAATGGATGGCTCTAGATCATGCAGTCTTGGTAGAGACCTCAGTCACAAGTAGAAAATCTGAGGCAAATTAAAGGGACGATCGAGTCATGTTGAAGAGAAAAATAGTTGTTTATATATTATTGTCTATTTCAATATCTAATTTGGTGTAGTTAGATTGCGATTCTTTGTAAATCAAGAATACGCGAATTAAGATATCCGCTTTAATTTTAATTGATTTTCGACCCGCGGTTTTATTGCGTTGAGGCGTGTTTCGATAGTAAGCCGCTGCCTCAACACAACAAAAGTGAGGTCGGGGATCGAACTCGTACCAAAGCGAGATAATCTTAATTTACGTGGTTGCGGTTCATCGTCTACAAAATCTGTACCCAACCACAATAATTTAACGGTGTTAATTTACCTTAATTTTAAAAATAATAATTAGAAAAAATAGAGATATGGTAAAATCTTTAAGCGTTACTTGGTTAATTAATTCTAAATTTTTAATCCTTTAAATATTTTATTTGATTTATGAGCACACATTCTGGTAATAGAGGAAGGAATAATCTTTCTGTACATCTTTTGTGTATATGGTACCTAATATATGATATAAGGCTAAAGGCTATTTTTGATTTGACATTTTGTCAGCTTCCATATTACAGCTCATATACATATATTATATCATAGCTCGTGGATTGACATTCCTCCTCAAACTGAAGATGAGGGACAATAAGTCAATCGACGTTTGTGAATAAGGCCATGAAAACGTTGAGGTGAATGACTTCTAGTGAAAATATCTACATGTTGATTATGAAAGAAACAGAGAGCACGATGCCCATATTTGGTACCCTTACATAGATGATACGACAAAATGGCAATCCTTCTTATCACTGTGTAAAGAGAAGAATAAGGATGCCCATACCTTGGAGTAAGTATCAAAGCTAAAGAAATTCAGACGCAGTTTCAATAAAAGCTTTATATTCGACTTTTGTACAAGATCTAGAGATCAATGATTGTTTTTTTTTGCCATGCCCAAAGTTTAAAGGATCATCGAGAAAGAAACAATAGCCAATCATAAAGCTGACGATAAATAAAATCAACAGTTCAACCATCATAAACTGACTGATTAAATAAATTACATAGGTGATAATCAGACGAGTAATAATAAGATATATAAGATTCCTAATTAGCTATCGATAAAGAGCACCATTATAAAAAAAGGTCCCATTAATAGCAAAAAAGTGAGCATTAGCCTCAATTAGAATATTAACTATTTCTCACTAGTAAGAATTGCACGAAAAATAAGATATATAGCATATTTTGCTTGAGACAATTAATATCTAGTAAAATCAAATGACATCTTAAGACTAAATAAATAATTGGGATAGTCAAGATCTTTCATTTTAAATTGATTGCTGAAAATGATTTGAGATTATTGATGCCTTAAAATCACTACCAATAATTATCAAATCATCCATATAACGAAGCAAGAGAATGCATCCCCTTTAATATGATGAATGGACAAAACGTGACCACTTGAACTAAAGTAAAAACCAATACAACTAATAGTTAAGTTGAACTTAGCAACCAAGCTCAAGCACTCACTTCAAGCCATAGAGAGCATTTTAAAGACGAAAAGTCTTATTAAGAGGATTATCATACCCATGAGGGGTTGCATATAAACTTATTCAAAAGATTGCTATTAAGAAAGACATTTTTCACTTCATTTAGAATATTTGCCATTATTTAACATCAATAAAAGAACTAAGGCATACAAAAGCAATGTAACTTTTAGGACCAAATGTTTCTTCATAATTAATATCATATTCCTGTAAAATCCTTAAGAACAAGGCAAGCCTTGTATTTCTCAACAAATCGTTAGGCTGTTGGGCGGGGTCCCATCCCCATTCAAGAGGTGGCCTGTCTGGTCATGCTGGCCGATGACGGGCGTCCAAATACCTTCTGACTCGATCCCAACATCCATACAAATACATAATTGATTCACATATATACTCATTCACGCAATTTCGCATTACATTAAAACATAATTTAACACCCCAACATTAGGGCTTCATGCCATTCTGATTAAGAGAAATTTAACAAATATTCTCCATGCAGCATAATACAAAATAGGATTTAAATCCAAAATACATGAGTATGCTCCATGATAATATGCTTGGCGGGCTAATCAAAATACTAACTTATACAAGGCTCCTAATTAGTTGGAAGTTTCCGATGCCTCGCAAGGTCAACTATCGTCTCGATCTGCACCTGAGGAGGGGAGAGTAATGGGGTGAGCTGCGAAGCTCAGTGGCATATACGTTTATAGCCATTGGCAACGAGCCACACAATCAAGCATATACAATTATACAAGCATATAACAAATCATCAATCCATCACTATACAATTGTCGCATCACAATTCATGTCATATGATTTCACAATACAACAATTCAACATGTGTCATGTTCAACAATCAATTATGTATGCACAAACAATTGGCTCGAGAGTTCCGTAAACGATCCGGATAAACCGAAGTTAAATCCGTAAACTATCCGAGTCTGATTTCTCAAGGATCTCGTTGCCTCAAGCGGGCAGCCGGGAGAAGGCTTTTATGTCGACGTGCACGTGACTCCATCCGTAACTCTCTTACCCAAACAAAACACATAATCCATTCGTTTCATGCTCAAAGCATTTTATCAAAGCTGTTGAAATTCTCATTCTTGCAAAAGGCCATAAGGTCGATCAAAGCCATGCATAATCATAGTCATAATGCAAGTTTGACATTTCTCATATAATTTAACAAAGTAATGTCACATAATGCAAGCAAGTATACGAAGGCAATTTGCCCATACACAATAACCATAAACATATTACCCACCTAATATCGCCGAGTATCCGACTCACTAGTGTCCTTCCTCTTGCGATTGGGTCAGTCGGCTTGGTTTCCTATAATAAACCAAGTTCTCATTCAATCAATATCCAAAAGAAAATATTCATAAGCTTGAAAATCCATAAGGCAAAGTATAAAAGTCTCCACTCGACTTCGAACCCTTAAAGGCTGATGCGAACTTCCTTTCCTCATACACTTGTAACCCTTTATCTCTAGTTCACAACGAATCTGAAATCACCTCAATTGGACATCTACATCATGAGATATGCCCAAAATACCAAACTATATCCTTCTTTGAAAACGGGGGTTCGCGGAGAAGCCTCGCTCGTCGCAATGACGCTGTCTTCAACAGCGAAACACAAAGTGTGCGCCTTGGCAGTATATGTCTCGTCGTGGCGAACATAGGTTCGCACGTCGCGACGAACCCATCCCCGTATGTCGCGGCGAATAAACATTTATTCATCGCAACGTTGCTCCTTTTCTCATGCGCGCGGCGTGTTCATCATACGCGTCGCGACGTCGGGTATGGAGAACTACTCCGAACTCGATTTTAGCATTTCCACACTTTAATCCTTTCACAAACACAAATGCAACACATCAAAACATTAGATCAAGACTTATACCACATTTCTAACCCATTCTAAGCTTCCAATCCATCATAAACGCATGACCCGTAAAGTTCTAACCATTTTCCTTCCGAAACCCTAAAACCTTCGATTATGCTACATTCAACATTCTCTAGGTTTAAATCTAACCATAACGAGATTAACACAAGCAGAACTTACAGAAAATCACTTGAAATCGATTGAAATGCAAAGATCAAGAATCCTCTTCTCTTCTCTTCTTCTCACCGACGACGCCTTTTCTTCTTCTTTCCTCTATTTCCTTCTTTTTCTTCTTTCTTTTCTTTTCCTTCTAATTTCCTACTTAAGTCAAAAGGAGTATAAAGACCATTATACCCTTCCTTTCAAAGCCTAAACCACTCTAACTCAAATAATCTTCCCAAAATGCCCTCATAAACTTTTACCCATAAATTCTCATTTTAACCACATTAAGCATAAATACACCTCAATTATCCACTAATACTCCAAAATTAATCAAACTAAGGCATAAACACATAATTATCAAAATTCATGCTTAATATCATCATTAAAAAAATCGAGGTCCAACATTAGCTTTAGTCTTAATTTTGTAGATTGATTTACATTTAACAACGACTTATTGGTGGTAAATAAACCAAATCCACGTGTGAGTGCTTGTGAGAGCTTGTAATTCTTTTGTCATTATTTTATACTAAAGAGGGTTATTACTAGCTCTACGATAAAGTTATGTTCATATAAAGAAGCAATAGTAACATAACATTGATAATCACAACTAATATTGAGTTTTCTTATAACATAAGTCGATGAAGACACAATAACATTAAGAGATAGGAAAGAGTTGGCGATAGGATCTATTATAGGAAGTGATTCATCAAAAGTAGGAGAAGATGAACCATCCTGTTTTGAGCCAAATGGTTATGTATAAAATTATTAGGAAATATAATAGAGGATCAATTAGAAAGGAAGAAGGAGTAGATTGAACTTGAAAAGATGATAGAGTAAAGAACATCTTATGTTCTTAAAATTTTACATGACAAGAAATTTGAGGGTATCTTAAATAGGATCCCAATATCGATAACCTTTATGTCGATACTATATCCCATAAAACATCATAATTGAGCCCATGGTTCAAGTTTTTGCATGTTCATAAGGTTAAGAAGAATGAATCAAGTATTACCAAAGAAATGGAGAGATTGATAATTAGGTTTAATTATTCTAGTGTTCATAAATAGAAATGTTGCGAATAGTAGGGTTAAGAATTAGATTGATAGTGCTGACAACAACAAGAGTTGTTTTCCCCAAAAATGATTATGGATAAGAAGAGGATATGATAAAGAGCTTAAATAGTATCCAAGATATGTTTATATTTATGTTTTACTCGTTAATTTTAGTGAGAGGTGTCCGGATAAGAATGTTCTAACAATGGTCCCATCTTAGGATAAAAAGCTGGAAAATGTTGATTCTTTGTACCTATGGCATTATCAATTCTAAAATTTTGATAAGACATGAGAATGTGTTGGATCGAAAACAAAAGCATACAAGATTTGGCTAAAGCGGTAGATTTTAAAACTTTTCCAAAATCAAAAGCGTAGTAGAAATAACATACCAAATCAATATGTTTCAGCTATACATGGTATGGTATAAGGAAAATAATTTACATAAGAACAAGGTGGTAGAAATATACCGACTCCTTGCTTCTGACTTTGACTCATCGCTTATGTATTCTCTCGAATCCTTGCTATAGTTTTGACTCTTTTGTATCTTTTCCTTTGTCAATGTATCTCTCCTTCATTTGTATCCTTGACCAATCCGATCTACCATTTGTTCTTCTTGGACATAGGTTACGCGCGTCGCGACGAACCCATCCCGCTTTATCATGGCGAATAAACATTTATTAAATCGCGGACGTTGTCCACACTTCCGCCGCACTATGGCGTGTTCATCACGCACGTCATGACGTCGGTCTGAGAACTACTCGAAACCGATTTCTAGCATTTCCACTTTAATCCTTTCACAAACACAAATGCAACACATCAAAACATTAGATCAAGACTTATACCATTTCTAACCCATTCTAAGCTTCGATCCATCATAAGCAACGATGACCCGAAAGTTCTAGCCATTTTCCTTCCGAAAACCCTAAAACCTTCGATTATGCTACATTCAATATTCTCTGTGTTTAAATCTAACCATAACGAGATTAACACAAGCGGGACTTACCGAAATCACTTGAATCGGTCGAGAAGCTACGAAGATCGAAGAATCCTCTTCTCTTCTTTTCTTCTCACCGACAGCACTCTTCTTCTTCTTTCCTCTATTTCCTTCTTTTTCTTCTTTATTTTCTTTTCCTTCTAATTTCTACTTAAGTCAAAGGGAGTATAAAGACCATTATACCTTCCTTTCAAAGCCTAAACCACTCTATCTCAAGTAATCTTTCCAAAATGCTCTCGTAAACTTTTACCCATAAATTCTCATTTCAACCATTAAGCATAAATACACCTCAATTATCCTTAATACTCCAAATTAATCAAACTAAGGCATAAACACATAATTATCAAAATTCATGCTTAATATCATCATTAAAAAAAATTGAGGGCAACATTTCTCCCCTCTTAAAGAAATTTCGTCCTTGAAATTTACGAATCATCGAAGAGATGTGGATACTTCTCGCGTGGCTTCCAATGGCTCCCAGTAGCCTCCTCTCTTGAATGATTCCTCCACAGGACTTTGACTATTTGAACAAGTCTTGTTCACGAGGACTTTCTCCTTGGTGTCGAGAATCTCCACTGGTAACTCCTCGCCTTTCAGATCATCCATATTTGAACTTCACTAGTCTGAATGATATGAAAGGCCGATCTATACCTCCTCAACATAGACACGTGGAAGACATCATGAATCTGCGACAATTCGGAGGTAATGCCAATCTGTGGCCAGTGGTTCTAATCCTCTAAGGATCTCATAAGGACCCATACCTCCGGACTCAACTTACCCTTCTTGCCAATCATCACTCCTTTCAAGGAGACGTCTTAAAGAACACTTTCTCACCGAGCTTCAAACTCCATCTCCTTCGGTGTGTGCATCAATGTAACTCTTCATCCTATCTGTCTTTACCTAAGTCATTGCTAACAGTTGATCTTATCAACCGTCGTCTAATCAATTACGGTCCTTCCAATCACTCTCGCTCCTTCATCCCAACAAATCGAGTCCTACACCTCCGCCATACAATGCCTCATATGGAGCCATCCAGATATCGAGATAGTGCAATTATTATAAGCGAATTCACCAATGGCAAATGTTCATCCCAAGCTCGTCAAAAATCCATCACCTGCAGCAGAAGCATCCCCGAGAGTCCGAATAGTCCTCTCATATTGACCATCCATTTGAGGGTGAAAAATACTAAAATTCAGCCGTCCCCAAAGCTTCTTGCAAACTACCCCAAAATCTAAGTAATGAGCCGAGGATCCCTATCGGACACAATCGAATCCGGAATCCCATGCGGTCTCACTATCTCATCGATATACTTCTTTGCTAACACATCAGAAGAATCGGTCTGTTTAATCGCCAAAAGTGGTGACTTGGTCGGCGATCCTAATAACCCAAATGGCATCATGCTCTCCTACTAGTCTGGGCAATCCCATCGGAAAATCCCGTCACCACGCCTTGCCACTTCCACTCAAGAATGGGCAGCGGCCTCAACTTGCGAAGGTGCACGGTGTTCACTTTAACTGGCGTACACTAAACACTTCTTGACAAACTCCGCTACATCCCTCTTCATTCCTTTCCACTAAAAATGCTATCTCAGATCTTTATACATGGTCTTTACCCGGGATGCATGGCATAAGAGACGTTGTGTCTTCATCCATAATCTCATCCTTAACCTCTTGCACATCCACGAATACCGACTGTTGCTTGTCATTTAGCCCATCAGCACTCAGCTACTACCTCGGACATTTTACCATTATGAATTTCATCTTGATACGCTTTCAACTTTTCATCTTGAATCTATGACTCTCTAACTTTCTCCCCGAGTATCGGTCTTTACTCGGAAGTTAGCTAGAAGACACTCCGACTCTCCTCCGCTTCAAGCTTATCTTAAAGCGGCCATCTCTTCAATAAAGGAAGATAAACCGATCGAACATCTGCAATCGAAGACTTCTTACTCAAGGCATCCGCCACTTACATTGGCCTTGCGGATGATACTCAATCAAGAAATCATAATCCTGAAGCATTTCAATCCACCTTCTCTGCCTCAAATTCAATTCCTTACGGCTCAACAAATACTTCAGACTCTTATGATGGGTAAAGATCACAAATCCGAACTCCATACAAATAATGCCGCCAAATCTTCAAAGCAAAGATCCACGAGATCCACGTACGCCGACTCCAAATCATGTGGATAGTTGATTCAACCAAAGGCTTCAACGCACAGAAGCATAAGCAATCACCGATCTCCTGCATCAAAACACAACCAAGACCCTTCCTCAAGCATCCTGTACTGCAGTATAACCTTCATCTCCCGATGGCAAAATCAAAATCGAGCCTCGGTCAACTCAGTGCGGGCTCCTCGAGCTCTTGACACTTCTCGCTCGAACAAACTTGATTTTTCTTACATGACTTAAATCATCGGAGCGACTATCATGGAGAATCCTCTCACAAATCTCCGTAATGCTTGCCAAACCCAAAAACTTCTCACCTCGCACTACACTCTTGGTGCTTCCCAATTCACCAACCTCTATTTTTGAATCCACATGCACTCACCTTTCGAGATCACGTGTCCAAGTGAAACTTCTCTCGATACCAATTAGCATTTATCGAATTTGGCATACAACTCATTCTCCTCAAAGTCTCCAAAGCAATCCTCAAATGCTCTTCATGCGCTCATCACTCTTGGAATAAACCAATATATCATCAATAAAGACAATGATAAATTGATCGAGAATGGCTTAAAGACCCGTTCATCAAATCCATAAAAGCCATAGCGTATTAAATCCAATCCGAGGCATAACCAAAAACTCAAAATGCCCATACCGAGGTCTTGAAAGCGGACTTTGGCACATCTCGACTCCTTAATCCTCAATCGTGATGGTAGCGATCTCAAGTCTATCTTAGAAGACTTTAGCCCACTGCAATTGATCAAACAGATCATTAATGCGAGAAGCGGATACTGTTCTTCTTTACATGACGATTCAACTTCCGATAGTCTATACATCCTCAACGATCCATCTTTCTTCTTTACAAAAAGGCAAGAGCTTCCCAATGAGTCGATGAATATATCCGCTTCTCCAATAACTCCTCCAACTACTCCTTAAGCTCTTTCATTCCGCGGAGCCATCCGGTAAAGCGGAATTGAAATTAACGCCGTACTGACGAGAGCTCAATGGAAACTCAATTTCCTAAGCTGGCAGTAATCTGGCAATTCCTCGGGAAAGATATCAGAATTCCCCACTATTGGAATATTCTCAGCTTCCTCTATCGCTTGCAGTGTTACACCATGATAGGCTAAAAATGCCTCATGACCCTTCCTCATCATCTTCTTCTGTCCAAATTGAAACAATTCTGGCGGACACTGCTACATTCCCACAAACACCACTCTCTTGCAGCTATCCATTCAATTCTCTGTCTTCTTTATAGTCGAAACGGACATTGTGCTTTTCTAACGTATCCGTACCTAAAAGGCATCCAATCCTTCCATCTTGAGTGGCATCAAATCCACCACTAGAGTTCTCCACCAATACAAATCTCCACAATCTCTAAACATGATTGATAATAATGTCTTGGCCGATTA